>JAULCF011516761.1:0-13218 GCA_032361265.1 Devaleraea mollis
ACCCAGGCTTTCGTACGCTTGCCTCTTTGGACCGTTAGCGTCCTACTTACCTATTTCTTTAGCATATTATCTTGCCATATGAGGCTTCGATGTGTAAACAAACGTTAAGCTCGGTTTAGGTCACCAATTTAAAAACCATTGGTTTTCTACATCTATGATTGCACACCTCCTACAGCCTCTTTCCTCTATGGGATAGCCCTCGTACCCGACTTCAGTATAGTTGGCACACCTTTGAACCGCAATAACTGGTTTAACAGTAAAACACCATGGTTAAACTAGTTTTCTCAAATTAGGCAAACTGTGGTTAAAGGCAAACCTTGTGGTTAAACTCCTACTTATCATACTTCATCTTACACGTTTCACTGGTAGTGACGTCATCTACTTGTTTTTAAAAACGACGAGATCAAAGTTATAAAAATGCTGGTGAGATGCATGGAAGCAAGAAGTCCAAGTGCTTCTTCTCGACCCCACCGCTCGTCTACAAAGCTGTGAGATATTGTTAACAACTCGTGCCAAGCGCAGCCTGGGGAAAGTAGCGAGTGCACCTGCAGTAGAGTTGCTTCTTAACTAACGTATGACCTGATCATACTTAACCAAAAACTCTATGGTTAAACTAGTTTTCTCAAATCGCGAAACGGTTTAACCACTGGTTAAAGCCAACTATGGACTCCGGCAATAGTTCTCTCCAACCACAAATGCAACGCTATCGCCCAGCCTCCCAGCCAACACCATATTTTCTCCCACCGCCGTCATATGGATCCTCTGCCCCTCCCGTCTCGTTCTCTCCGTCGCCCCCACCATCTTGGAAGGCAGCGCATGCGCGTGTCTTCAACGCCGAGGAGGCCGCGCACCGCGGCACACGGCCGTGTCGCCCACCAGGGAGAAGCCAGCGGCCGAGAAAGCTGATGAGCCTCTCAGGAAACGTAAGCGAGCAATCATAAGAAAGCCTTCAAAAAAGCGGCGCACTAAGATTGACGCCAGTACCCTGGCTCTTTTAGAAAGCGCTACACTGATGCTTGGAACGACTATATCAGTTGGGAAGAAAGGTACCGAAGCGCCAGGCCTTTTAGTAGACTCTTCTCTTGTTGAGTATTTACTAAAGTGAGTATTGCTCTCTTTGGCATTCGTTTTCGTTATAACCTCGTGAAGAGGTTGAACTTGCTTTTCTGTTAGTACTGAATTAATTACATTCGAGCAAGCCAAACTTGATCAAGTTCGAACCCACGAGAAAGAAAAGTTACTTTCTCAAACTAAAGAAGAAGCTCAACGAGGATCATGGAAGGCATTTCACGATCACACTTTGCTATCGGTTACTGCTTTATTACACCTGGAAGTCATCGCCGAAGACCAAAAGGGCTTGATTAGACCAAATGTGGTTTCCAAGTTGGTGCCTAGCTGGGCTCTCAAGCGTAGTCAAGCTTTGGGCTTCACTACAAGCTGATCATTGTAGAATCTTTTTTCTGTACACCAAAGGTGCTACCTGTGAGATATAGTAATTATCACAGCGCATGCGCAAATGGCAATCCACTTGAAGTGCTACTTCTAGGTATTGTATCTCAAGTAATGTAAATGTACAACTACTGTAGTACAGTAGTTGTACATTTACATTACTTGAGATACAATACCTAGCTAGACAGCCAGTGAGCTAAAAGACATAGCCGTCGTGAAATTACTGCTATTACGATGTATGTCCTACATCATCGCGATCGTGTGCCGATGCAAGCAGCAAGAGCGCGCTTCCTGTCAGTTCTTGGCACATATTTATAAAGCTTCCACATATCAAAAAAGTCTGTGAAGAAAATCCAGTTTTTGAGCGTTTACAGTATGATCTCTCCGTCTAATCATCCGCCGCGAGTAGCGGCTCAAACTTCTCGGCCAAGGGGTGCTTGAGAGGGATGTCGCAGACAAGCGTCGCCTTCGAGTACCACTCAGTGTCCGCTTCCAGGTGAGCAATAACATCTTCTAGCAAGTGGCAATGCGCGATATTGGCGCTTATCTCACTGCAAACATGGACGACGTGAACGTGAAAATAAAAGAAACTAGGAAAGTAGTGAACATACATCCGCAACTGACGCAGTGGGACACCGTAGCGCTCACGGACGTGCTTCGATGCACTGGCGCTGATATTCTTCAGCAGTGGCAGGTGTGCACCGCGCAAGTCACGCAGCGTCCGCACATCGGCACGTTTCGACACAGCGATGCAGTAGAGGGACTTGACGTCGACTTTGTCCATGTCGAAAGCAGGTTTCTCTTTGGAGGGAATAAAACCACAGCCAAGCCACTTTGTGTCCGGGTGGAGAACAAAGCCGGTTGCCTCGTCCGGGTCCTCAAAGAGGAGACGCTCCGCTTCTTTCTTCTTCCCAACCAAGTCGCGCACCCACTGCTCCCACGCCTCCGGTCGCGCCTCGATGAACGGCTTTGTCACAGAATCATACAGCGCGGGCGTCTCGCGGACGACAAGGCGGCCAGTCGAGGCCGTTGCCTTGTCGATGTGGCGCTGAGTTGCGGGACAGGTTATGTCGACTTTGACTGCGTTGAAACCAGAGCCCAGGGTGCCGTTAAACTGGTAGTATTCGTTGTTGCTCATCGCCAGGCTAAGAGAGAGACCGTTGGGCTTGGACAGATTCGGCCATTGCGCGTCAGTGAGAGGGAGTTTGGCGACCTTGACAATACAAGGCTCGTCCGGAGAAAGGGCTGGAAAGCGGCCGAGGACAGTTATCACCTTCTCCTTTGGAAAATCGGCCAAAGTTTGCTCGTATACAAAGCCATCGAGAGAAAGAATCTTTTTCTCCATCGTGACCGGTCGGCGAGTAAGCGAAGACGAGAAAGGAGGATTCAGCGCAAGTGTAGCAAGGCTGTAAGAGCGACTGAGAAAGAAGTGCTCAAATATGAAGATTCAATCACAAGTACAGTATGAGAAAATACTGTACTTGCTTCTAAAATTAGAAAAACTGATTTCCCGCCATTTTAGCGATCTGGTTTTATGTCGAATTCAAACTGGCCACTTCTACCGACCTCTAACAGCCTGAGATTTGTCTTAAATATTCAGCCGTCTTGAAGAGTGCTCTTACATTTTTAATTGGATTGTCGCCATAGGGAAATCAAATCAAAATTATATTAGGCACCGCAGCCCTCCACGAAGAACTTCGCCAGCATTGAACGCTTGGGACTATTTTCTCAATTTGAACTGAAAGCAACCTTTAAAATGCCGGTGATCGGTCAGGATTTGCGATCCCGAATCATCGTATCTCAGAGGTACATGCGATTACTTGGTGATTCACTAACGGCTCAATGGGTGCGAAGGCACTTCAGAGTAGTACAGTAGAGCTCTAGGTAGTCCCTTGCGAGTACTCTACTCGAGTAGAGTACTCGCAAGTGACTTCCAAAACTATAAGGTTGTATTTCTTGCTATGAATCTACTGACTCCAGCTATCAAAATTATTAGCGATATTGAAACGTGAAACTGAAAAAGAAACGCTTGGTTCTTTAGCTCTATTATAATGCAGAAGTAGCACTATATATGCTATTGTTCAAGATCTTGAGAATCTAAGCTCAGCCTAACTTCAAGCTCTTCCCGGAATCTACTTTTGCCGGGCAGCTGTTTCCGACTACATAGCGAAGTTCACTTTGCATTTGGTATGTTCGAGGAATTTCGAATCTTTCGCAGATCATCAGTTGACTTCGATTGCCTTGCCTACTCGAATGACACATTCGATTCCGTCGGATTTGAGAGTAGATGACATTAAGGTGCTCCAAAGACGACGCGTGCCGCTTTTAAGCACTTATCAGGGAAAAGCTGCAGCTTATGCAGGCATGTCTCGTCGGTGCAGTCATCGTTTTCCGTATTGGACATTTTTGGAGCCCTGTCTACGGCCAAAGAAAACAGAGAGAGGGCTCCAAACTCGTCCAATACGGTGGTGTCAAGTGGCCACTGCACGTGACTGCACGTCCCGGGACGGAAGCGCCACTCGCCAGAAATACTTTTAAAACCGAATGTCACCACTACCAAGACCAAAACCAAGACTGAGAACAAGATCAAACGGAGAGCAACAACTCCGCTTCCTCTCTCCGCAAGGTTGTGATGATTTATGAGAAATATTAGACTTTGTTGCAGAAGAAGAAGAAGAAGAAGATCGCGACACTATTGCAAAACGCCCCACCCTTGCACTGTAGCAGAGTTCCACTATTCCGATCCTATTCTCACTGCAATTTTACTTACAGCGGCCGCTGCCGGCTGTGGATCAGTTGTGCCATCACAATGTGTCAATGTCATTGTGGTGTACAGTATGCCGTTGGACACCTGATGAACTCGACCGCTTTCTGCATCGCCTCGTAAACCCTGTGTTGTCAATTCATCTTCCTTGAAACCTGCGATGAAAGTTGCTTTGTTCAGCGCCAAAACTTACGATCGGAGTTTTTTTAAGGCCGCTCCAGAAGTCGCCGCCCACGACGTCACATTTTTCGATGCTCGCCTTGCTGCAGAAACAGTTGCGCTAGCCGATGGCTTTCCCTGCGTCTGCGTCTTCGTCAACGGTAAGTTATCTGCAGCGCTTATTGTCAGCCCCAAACGCTGCAATGGTCGCGGCTGATTGATTTGATTGCAATGCTGCTAACTTCTACTTTTTGCCACTAGATACACTTGACCGCAGTGTGATCTCACGTTTGGCGGCGTCGGGCCTTAAGCTCATCGCGCTGCGCTGTGCCGGCTTCAACAACGTTGATATCTCTGCGGCGGCAGAGTTGGGCGTCGCCGTCGTGCGCGTACCGAATTACTCTCCGACCGCGGTCGGCGAGCATGCGGTGGCGCTCATGCTCGGTCTCGGACGGCAGCTGCACAGGGCTTACAACCGTGTTCGGGAGGGGAACTTTGCGCTGGAGGGCCTGCTTGGCATGGATTTTGCTTCCAAGACAGTCGGCATCATCGGGACGGGGAACATTGGGCAAGTGGTCTGCCGTATTATGAAGGGCTTTCAATGTAAGGTGATTGCCTACGACTTGTACCGCAACGCGGAATGCGAGGCAGCGGGCGTGGTGTACGTTGATAGCGCCGACGATATTTACCGGGAGGCGGATATCATTTCTCTGCACTGTCCGCTTCTGCCACCTACCCATCACATGATTAACGATGGTGCCATTGCTCAGATGAAAAAGGGAGTTATGATTGTGAACACTAGCCGCGGGGGAATTATTGACACCCAGGCTGCGATTCGCGGACTGAAAAAAGGCCGCATTGGCGCTCTCGGTATTGATGTTTACGAGAAGGAGGCGGGATTTTTCTTTGACGACAGGTCGAGCGAAGTGATGAGAGACGATCAATTTGCCCGCCTGCTGACTTTCCCAAATGTTTTGGTTACTGGGCACCAGGCGTTTTTCACCGAAAATGCGCTCACTCAGATCGCCGGGACGACACTTGGAAACATATCCAATTTCGAGAAGGATGCGCCGACGAACTTAGTTAAGCCGTGAGTAGTCAACAACGTCCTTGCAAAAGCCCGCTGAAATTGTGACTGACCTGCAGCGAGAGCTGGAGAGCTTGAGTAGATCAATGAGACCTGAAAGATTGAAGTTAACCACGTAAACTATGCTATCACTTGCCGTAAGCGATCTGTTTCACGTCCTGTTATCACCCGCATGCGTTGCATGTGCGTGAAGTGAAGTTAGTGAAAGAGACCTCCAGAGCAGTTTTGGGTGGGCATGATAGACAAATTAATTGTCATCATACGAAAGCGCGCAGAGGCGTACTGGCTACGCAGGCGGTCGTGCTAAGATTTGAACTGATGCAGGTCCGCCGACCGCAATCGGGTGGGTGTGGCCAAGGCATGCATTTCAGAGACAAAGAAATTGTGGTTAGATAACTATCCGCCTCAGTCTGAGGGGCTCAGGGGGGCAATGAACTTATTTCGGCAGAAAAGAAGGCGCGCTGACGGTGCTTAACGGTAGTCGAAACGAACGACATGACCGCGTCGAAGCGTGCTTCATGTGACGAGACGAAGGTAGTTGAAAGTAGCGAGCAAAATGGCTGTGAAGCTGGCATCTTCGTTTGTATCACCGAAATGAAAAATGAGCGGATGGGCGGCGATTGGAGCGATACAGGAAGAGTAAAATAGGTGGAAGGAAGCACGAAACGTGGGCTGCCTAAAGTTTGAGTCGCACGTCAAAGGGTAATCGATATGGAATCGATATCGGCCTCTGCTGTCTGATATCGATAATATGGCACATGATCGAACCTCTGGTATCGATATCTGCCGGTCGATATCGACACTCCCTTCTACGACATCGGCAGTGCGAGGACCTGCGAGGCTGTCCTTGGATTCAGATTGACTCAACGCAATTGCGTTATTGACGCTGCACAACGCGTGCCTCCTCTTGCTAACTTTTGTTTCACAATTCTACTCCTCGGTACAGTACACCGGTACTGTAGCTTAAAGAAGGTTTTCTAAAGATCACGGCTGTTTTCAATCAATCATGAGATCTTGAACCACAACAGTACCTTGAACGCAATCATGATCGCCTCAAAAAATTAGTACTGTAAATTTACCTTTCTACGGTAGAAGGAGACATTTCCACGAGCCAGTTCAACAACGACGCGTTAATAATGATTTCGAAACAGAATGCTCTGTTCGCAATTTATAGTGCCTCTAATAATCAGCTTTGAGTTTTGAGGCAGGGTCGATGGCGATGAGACTCGTCAGAAGTAAAGTCGCACTTTTAAGTGCACTTTAGTGCACTTAAAAGTGAGACAAGACTGTCTGTTTTTTAAACACTTAAAAGTGCACTAAAGTGCACTTAAAAGTGCTTTAAAAAGTGAGACAATGTGGTTCAGACAGTCTCCGAATCGGAGGCGAAGCGTGGGAGGAAATATTTTGCCCCCGCGGGCGTTGGATCCCGTCGCCCGCCGTGTTGGTGGTGGTGCTGTTTGACAGGGTCGCCAGGCGTAAAAAATATGGGCGCATGTTCAGTTTGTCAGCAAGAGCCAATCACGCAGCGCTACAGTACTTCAGCCATGTATCGAGGCAGCTGCTCTAGCTAGGACGGCAGTATCAGCTGCCTCGTGACGAGGCCCTCGTCTCGTCCAGGGCCGTACTCGGCGAGCAAAAGGGTTGTTGCCTATTGTGTTGTGCGGATCTGGCAAGAGGTGTTGGCCGTTCTCCAGACAGACACGCAGACAAAGGGAGGGAGAGTGTGTAAGAGCCTTACACAACCGGATCTCGACAACTTTCAACGAACGCGTTTCATTGTAGTAAAAAAAAGCGCGTGAAAACGTGTTAATTTCGACGTCGAAAAAAAAAGTGTGTAAATATGTGAAAAAAAGTTGTTTTTATGAAAACTGAATGTAATGTGTGCACCACTTCTTATCATGTTCTACGACATTTGTGTGAGAAGCAAAGTTGCGTACAGTAGGAGAAAAGAATGAAACGGGCCCGTTTTCCCGGTCACAAAGTGGAAGGCACGTGAGCACTGTGAAAACGCGCAAGTGGAGCGAGATAGCGCGTCTGCGTACTGTATCATAAACAGCAAAGCAAAACATAACGCACGAAGGACCGCCCCGGCTAACGGACGAACGAGAATTCGTTCACCTCCCCTGATTTATTAGCATCCGTCGTCCTGGAACCAGTCCCTTCTTCCCGACCTCTTCTCATCTTGCACCTCATCCCCGAGCCGCCACCGACTGCCGCCCGATCCGGCCGCCCCACACCGCAGGCGCCCATCTCTCCCCATCTCTCCCCGAGCCTCGCTATCGGCCGGAACCCACCTTCCCCCCCAAAAAAAATGTCGACCCCCTCGACGCCCCTCCTCCCCCTCAGCGCCGCCGCGAAAGCCGCCTGGATCGTCGATGAAACACTGCGCGGAAACGCAGTCCCTTCTCTCGCCTCTATCCCGCAGAGCGCCGATGTCCGCGCCCGCCACCTCCGCTACGAGTCGCACGCCCCGATCCGCTCCGCCGCAGCCTTCGCCCTAATCGCCCTCGCCTTCTTCGAGTACCCGTCGTGGTGCGGGCGGTCCGGCCCGTGCGTCGCCCCCAACGGCGCCTCCGGCGCCGCCCTCTACATGTCTGGCGTCGCCCACCTCCGCCCGGGCGTCGCATCGGGCGTCGAGTTCCTCATCCTCGCAATCCTCGCCGCCTACCTTTTTGAGATCCGTGCCATCTGCGCTTCCGAGGAGCCTAACTCCCACAACAACACCTCCTTCGTCTACCACGCCGCCCTCCTCGCCTTCCTCGTCGTCGACGCTGTCGTAACGCTCGCCGTCCCTGCTTACTATTTCTACCGCCCGGGCACCGTCCTCCGCGCCTTCCTCCCCCTCTTCTACTCGCGTCCCCTGCTGCAGACGGCGCGCGGAATCCGCGCCCTCGTCCGCCCCTTTCTCGACGTACTCCTCTTCTGGGTCTTGTTTTGTCTCGGCTGCGGCTGGGTGTGCACACTCCTCTTCCACGACATGCCCGGCACAGCGCGCTACTGGGGCGACCTGCCCACGGGCCTCCTCTCCTCCTTCATCATCGCCACCGGCGCAGACTACCCGATGCAGATTGTCGCCGTCTACGAGTCCCACCGCGCCTACGTCTTCTTCTTCGTCGCCCAAGTCATCATCGGCATCTTCATCCTCTTCAACTTCGTCCTCGCCGTCGTCTACAACGCCTACACGAGCAAGATCGAGGACGACGTTCTCGCCCGCGCCCACCTGAAGCGCGACAATTTGAACTTGGCCTTTGAGCTCATCTCCGCCGAGGACGAGCACGGCGAGGGCCTGACGCTTGAAGGCTTCAAGCCCCTCGTCACCGAGCTCCGCAAAAATCCCACCATCGACGTCAGCGACAACCAACTGCGCCTTCTCTACCTCGCTCTCGACGACGACGGCGACCAGGTGATTAGCAAGGAAGAGTTTTCCGACATCATCGATTCCCTCGAGTTGCAATTCGAAATTTACACCAAGGACCAGGCCAGTTTCGTTGAGCACTGGCTCCCGATCCTCTACCAAATGTCGTGGTGGAACGACTTGATGGTGTACGTGCGGTCGTCCAAGTTTGAGCGCTTTATCGATATCTTTATGCTCACCAATGTGCTGGTCGTCCTCTTTGAGAGTACGCTCGATTTGAAGGACTTGGACACCCCAGCGTCCGTCTTTTTCTTCGCTGTCCTCGAGCTCGCTTTCAGCGCTGTCTACGTTATGGAGGCGGCGCTGAAAGTCGCCGCCATGAGCTGGCGAAAATACTGGAGTTTCTCAGGCAACCGTTACGACTTTATTGTCATGCTCTGTCTCTTCGCCGGCGCCATTTGGATACTGCTGCCCTTCGAAGATAACTCACCTGAGCTTATACGCTACCTCGTCGCGCTGCGTTGCTTGCGCCTCGTCGCTCTTCTGGCCGATATCCCCCGATTCGCCGACCTGGTGCGTATCTTCAACATGCTCCTTCCCGCCTCAATCCCTCTCCTCGTATTTTTCTTCCTCGCGCTCTACGTCTTTAGTGCTGTCGGTGTACAGCTCTTCGGTGGCCTCATCTACGACGGCAATCCGGCGCTCGACGAAAATGTACACGAGCTCGTCGACGCCTTTAAGATGAACCAGTACATGTCGTTGAATTTGAACGACATGGCCTCTGCCTGGTTTATGCTCTTTACCTCCGTTGTTGTTTGTTACCTAACTGAAGTGCCCGCAGCTATCGCCTCAGCTAGCGCCGCCGGTGACTGGGCGCATTGGTTCTTTCTCATCGCTTTCGCTGTCAACACGCTCGTCATCAGCAATGTTGTGCTCGCTCTCGTCGTCGATTTGTTCGTCGACGCGAAGGACCGCACGAGCAAGGAAGGCGAAGATGAGCAAGAGTTAACGATGCTGCGCGAAAGATATGACGCGTCTGAGCTAGGCTGGGCGCATGTCTCGATATCAAGACGCGCTGCGACGGCGCACACCGTGTTTTCCCGAACAGTGTTTAGAGACCAAATTGCTAGAGTTGCTGGTAGAAGTTAATACAGATTAGTTAGTTAAGTAGGCGAGTGTAGCCGATTGGCCGATGTAGCGAAGTTTAGTAAAACTGCCTACACAGAGGATTCCTTGGTAGTCCTTTGAAACCAACACAGCACGAGACTGCCAGTAGAACAAGGCAATGCCAGCTACCATAAAAAGATGTAGAATCTTTCGACAACCTTAGTATTAGGGGTGTTTAATTAGTTTGTGTCTTGTGGCTAATAAAGTGTGAGCGCGGCTATGGATACGTCCTGCACACAAGAGCGTGTCTCCTAGTCCTGGTTTACATCGATGTGCTTTGAGCAGGCTTGAGCATGCTCAAAGCACATCGATGTAAACCAGGACTATAGGAGACACGCTCTTCAGCTAACTCTCTCTGAACTACCTCTGTGGTCTAGAAGGGTAGATTATCTCCCTCCCGATTGTGAGCGCTGACGCGTCAGGTCATGTCATGACACGGCTAATTTGTCCACAATTCTGCTCCTCACACACTCACTGTCGGCAGATAAAAATGATGTGGGAGTCAGTCACACGTCTAGTCGTTTCACATGGACAGAGCTCAAATGGATTCCCCCGCACGCGGCAGGTAGTCAGCCTCACAGAGGGAGATGAAAGTCTTCAATCCAGTCGAAACTGGGAGAACATTATATCAGCGGCTTGGGTCTACATCCAACCGTAAAGAGACGGGTCGGAGGGAGAGCTTGCGTTCAAAGTTCGATATCGGCAGACAAGGCTTTATATTGAGCCTCTGTGAACGAGCAAGCATTCTACAAAGCTCACCGTAAAAAAAAACGAAGTGCAACACCGCTTTGACAAGGAGCGGGAGAGTATAAGCTACGCGCGACTGTTCCACGGTTACAAATACATGTAGTTCGTACAGGTACATCGCTCTTGGCAAGAAGGCCACACTTAAACATCACTCAGAGTTGGAACATCAGCACACGCAGCGCGGCGAGCCGCACTGCGGTAAGAATTAGCATGGAAGTGCGTCCTTTTCGTCATAGTGAGACTACCTTGGAGTAGTCGAGCGAGCTACCGAGAAAGCGCCGAAACGGAGAAGATAGAGAGAGAAAGATAATCCTGACATGCTAAATACGGCGGCGGTGAAGAGATTGTGCCGAAGGACATAGTCGGCTGCGATTGCTACTTCGTAAAAAGACTTGCCGTTGGGAAACACATGAAAAGGCAAGAATATCATGCGCAGCTTGTTACGAAGTAAGGTCAGGACCAGGGCGGTTCGCCCATTGCTAGACGAAAAGCAAGTTAAAAGACAGGCGAGCAACAGTGCCACGCTTGTGAGCACCAGGAGCCGAAACTATCGCTCCTGCCTGGGGCAGTGTGGTTTGAGAGATGGCAGGCTGGGAAAGGGCTGAGGATGCAGCTTCATGAAAGGAGTCTTGACCCTTCCCGGATGACACGAGCTTTGCACAAAGGTGAGAAAAATCAGATCATGACGAGCAGGTCTTTCGGAATAAGAGACCACAGTCGTCGCTCGGAGCTGAAGATACGTTTCAATTCGTTGCGATAGTCGGCACTGAGGAACGGTGGACCGGTGAAGCACAAGGAAGGCTGGTGCGCGCTCATGGAAAGCACGCCCACGCTACTGTGCCTGCAGCTGTGCTAATTCGGACACACCTTCCCGAGACTCGCCTAGTGAAAGCTGTAATGGCCCAAGACTGCTGTATATATCGGGGGTGAAAACTTGAGCTTCCAATCGATACCGCCGTCGACACTTGACCAACTTTTCGGATCACCGAAATATTCAACATTACAGTAGGTATGAAATTAGTTCAGACAGTATGAAACCGGAGCTTTGCGTGGAGCTCCGTACACAGCAATGTGGCTAATCCTCGTAGATATCGGCGGTCTAGCTAAAAGCCGCTCAAAGTTCCAGTCCAATATTGGACATATCCCCATGGGGAAGCAATAAAGCAAAAGATGGATCGCTTGAAAGGAAATAATCTATAGTAAATGCTAGCGAATCTTCCAGAAAAGCGGTTTGAGCTCAAAACGCTTTTCTGGAAGATTCGCTAGCATTTACGTACTAGTACTTAAGGCTACAGTGCTTGGCGGCTGATCCATTCTATCGTTTGTTATTAAAAACCGGCGTCGAATTTTGATCACTGCGCTCAGCAAAGTTCTAAACACACATGCCACATATGCTTTGGCAGTGCCAAAGAATGTGCGGAACACTGCTAAGGGTAGTGCTCTAAATTCGACATCGGCCAACCCTAGTATAAACCGTTTTCTTGATGGTAAGATTCTCTCCTTTGTTAGAATATTGTCCTTTTACGTTATTTATCTTAACCATTTTTGGCTCTTTAACGGCTTTTTTTGCTGCTATTGCTGGTGTCAATTTCAACGGTAGGAGCGAGACTACTATGGAAAAAAGCCGTGAGGCCCACTCACTAATGTTTTCGATGCTACGGCCTACTAGCTAGGCAGCATGCTCTTATATCCTTGCTACTGTCTGTCTACTGAAAACTTTTACTAATTTGTCGGAGCTAGTAGCTAGCAACGACCAATTAATAAAAGTATGCTGCGTATTTGAGCGCTTAGTGTTCCATCTTATAGTGGAGACGCGTGGTCCATATTATAGTGGAGACGCCCTGCTCCCGGTCGTTGTGCTGCTTGGATAGTCTCACAGCTCCCCGCAACTGAATAACACCGAGGCTTCCCGCTTTCGGGGCAGACTTATCGGCCAACATGGTGTAGCGATAATGAATCTTTCGTGCAACTTGCGCCATTTTGGACTTGATATTGGCCGAGGGGGAATTTCTGGAACTACTGGCCTAGACCTGCCTACTGCAAAAAGGCAGGGGAATGAAGAACCTTCCAAAACGAATTTGTCGTTGTATAACTGGGCTAGAATTCTGCTTCAGGTGGGCTGTATCACTGGATCGAAAACGTTCTGTTATCATGTGCATGGAAATCCGCGGTAGACTCGCCTGTCCATGTGAACAGCGCATAGAAAGCCGTGGTAGACTGTGGAATCGCCTGTTTATGTGAACAGGCGAGTCTACCGCGGATTTTTGTGCACGTCATGACAAAAGGTTCTCCAGTGATAGAGAAGAGGAGCAGCTTGTAAAGCGTTGAACAATTAGTTGAGAGAATGAAATATTTTCGATTTGAATTCAAACCTAGGTTTACAGCTGTATAAAGTTGATATTTATTCTCTGAATTGTCGGAGATATATCTATATAGGCCTACGATAGAGCCCACCGCGCCTATCGCACCCAATGCCACCGGTCCAGTTAA
>JAULCF011517872.1:0-13217 GCA_032361265.1 Devaleraea mollis
TGCATATTGGTCGTCGATTTCGTTGGCGGTGTCAGTATCTATAACTACTCTAACGGGACCCTTGGGGGGCTCGAGCATGGCTTTGCGCTTGGCATCAGATATTTTTGGAAAGCTTGGCATGTATCCTCCGTTTTAATTATTACAGTAACTAGCTGCACGATAGTTCAATTTATTTCTACACGATATTTAATTCAGAGTTTTAATTTAGAGTTAAATAATTTCACAAAGCTATATTCTCAAATAGCTATATTCTCAAATAGTTACATCCTTAAATAGCTATATCCTCAAATACCCACCATCAACGACCAACGAAGAACCACTGACATAGCTAGACAAATCACTAGCCAAATACACCGCTGCCTTCGCAACTTCTTCAGGTTCACCCCAACGCCTTAACGGAATCATATCAAGATAGCCTTCGCCTGTAGGTGTTCCAATAACTGGATCATCTTCAATGTTCATTTGAGTATTCATAATACCAGGGTGCAAGGAATTCACCCGAATTCCTGTTGGACCAAGTTCATCGGCAAGTGCGTGCGTCATCATTTTGACCGCACCCTTACTCATGCAATATAGCGAATAGCCCCCAGTACCACGTAAACCTGCGATGCTGGATAAGTTAATAATATTGCCAGAACCCTTTTTTACCATACGCTTGGCAGCAGCTTGTGTGCCAAAATAAACACTTTTTACATTGACATTTGACATAAGGTCAAACTCAGCTTCGCTAGCTTCGAGTACGCTTTGTTTTTTTAGAATACCAGCATTGTTCACCATGATAGATATACCACCCAATGTTTCAGCAGCATCCATAGCAGCTTCTAGGTCAGCAAGCTTTGTAACATCACAGTGAATAAATACAGCTTTTTGTGATGTCTCGGTTTCAACAAGTTCTTTTGTTGTTATGCCACCTTCACGTGGGTCTTCACGAATGTCTGCTAAAACAACATCAGCACCTTCTTGGGCAAATGCCAAAGCTATAGCTCGACCATTTCCACTTGATGCTCCTGTTATGACTGCTACCTTGCCAGCGAGTAAAGACAAGCTGTCTCCCTAAATAAATATCTACTGCGGAATTTTAAAGTATTCAATAATACTAATAACTAGTAAATACTTTTTGTTCTGAAACTTGATTTATGGTCATAGTATAACCTATATCTGTGCTTAGGGTCAAAATAATGAAGGTTAATAACTATATGTGATTGTAAACAACTATTATTAAAGATGGTTTTGAATCTTAACGCGTGACTGCTTCATTTAGAAGATACTTTTTTAGGGTGGCTTCGTTGGGCTCGAGCCCTAACCCCACCCCAGTCGGCACCTTCACACAGCCATCTTCAATATCCAATAAACCTTCCGCCAATTCTTCACGTAAAGGATTACTGTGAGGATCCATCTCCATGATCAAAGCACCAGAAGTTCCTGCATAAAGCTGTAACGAGGCCAACAACCCAATCGCCCCACCTAAATAATGTGGTGCAAACTCTACGCCATGTTTGAGTGCCGCTAAGCAGATTTCTCGCATGTCACTCAATCCACCAACCTTGCACACATCGGGCTGAGCAATATCAATAGAATCTTCTGCAAGGAAGTCCTTAAAACTTGTGCTGTTATATATATTTTCTCCTGCTGCTAACTTAAAAGGTAGTTCTTTTCGCAAGCGTGCCATATTCCGCCATTGGTCTGCCGGCAAAGGTTCTTCTATCCAAGCAATGTTATAAGGTTCCAAAACTTTTGCCATTTGCAATGTAGTTTCAACATCCCAAGCCTTATTAGCATCCACCATGAGCTGCGCTTCAGTACCAATCAATTCACGTACAAGGTCTAAATTATAGCTATCGGTTTCTTTACCAAAACCAAGCTTAAGCTTAAAGGCTGTCACACCCTGCTGTAGCATTTTTTCAATAAGGAGGGATGGATTCTTTGGCCCTAAAGCACTGGCGTAAACAGGAATCGGCTGAGTATTAGCATCCCAAAGTTGATGAATGGATTTCTCTTGCGCCTTTGCAGCAATATCCCACAAGGCAATATCCAAAGCACTAATAGCTTGTGCAATGGGTCCTGGCGCACCCCATTGACGTTCTAAAATGTAGGTTGCTGCACGCATTTCTTTATGCAAGGTTGTAACTTCTCTAGGATCTTTACCAATTAGTAAAGGCGCTAAACCAGAGTTTATGGTGTGTATGCGTTCATACGGTGACCATGCAGGAAAATTACTCCAACTTTCGCCCCAACCCTCTACACCTTTGTTGGTACGAATATTGACCAGAATCATATAGCGGTGGGTCATCGTGCCAAAAGATGTGCTGATTGGCTCATCTATTTTGACACCTAGAATTAAAGTTCTAATTTCTGTAATTTTCATGATTTACCTCAGGTTTAGCTTAAAGTTCACACAGATTTCTGCAGGGTATGTCAGGGTTTGTAATTATAAGTTTATCAGGTACTATAAACTTACAGCACATTTTTTCGCAGAAGGAGTAATAAATCATGGCAACTATCGCTTTTATTGGTCTTGGAACAATGGGTATACCTATGTCGCATAATCTAATTAAAGCTGGACATCAGGTAATTGGATTTGATGTACAACAAACCTCGTTAGATAAGCATCTTGAAAATGGTGGGAAGGTCGCTAGCTCTGCTGCGGATGCTGTTGATGGTGCTGAGATTGTTTTTACCATGTTGCCAATTGGTAAACATGTCAAAGAAGTAATGGCCACTTGTATAGATAAGATTTCTGCGGATAGTTTAGTTATAGAAATGTCTACTATTCACCCTCTGGAAACTGATGAAATTAGGGCTAGTCTCGCTCAACGAGGTATAGCCATGGTGGATGCACCTGTTGGAAAAACTTCTGAACATGCTTACACAGGTACGTTACTTATTATGGCTGGGGGAGAGCAAGCTGATTTAGAGAGAGCTATGCCATACCTAGAAAAACTTGGAAATCCAATTATTGATTGTGGTGGCGCTGGTATGGGTTCACGCATGAAAGTTATCAATAATTACTTGTCGAATATGATAAATGTTGCAACTGCAGAAGCACTCACTTTGTCTGAAGTAATTGGCTTAGATCGTGACTTAGCTATAGAAGTGATGTCTGGAACCGCAGCAGGTAAAGGTCATATGACAACCACCTATCCAAATAAAGTATTGAAAAATGATTTAAGCCCTGCCTTTATGCTAGACTTTGCCCATAAAGATCAAGGACTTGCGGTAGATTTAGCTAAAGCAGTTGGTGTTAAAACGCCTATGGGCAATCTTACGCAGAGCGTTTATGAAAAAGCGCAAGAAAAGGGTTTAGGGAAGAAAGATTGGACCAGTGTTTACGCTATGTTGCGTGAAGAGGCTGGTTTAGACAGCTAAGCTGATTGGGAATCTAGTTCAAACCAAAATAACTCTAAAGGATGTTTAGTTGCTACATCTCCAAAAACAGTTTTTGTCGGCATGCCATGTTTGAGGTTGTCTATATTTGCAAACCGTAATTGATGCAAAAACAAACTGTCTGTACCGTCTAAACGAACATAAGCCAATATGTAGGGCTTATCGGTTGTTGCGTAGATTGGTGGGTAAGGGCAAAGAGACCAGCTTTCCAAAGTTCCTTTGCCAGATAATTCAATCCAGTCTGTGGGTTTTAAGTCGACTGGACAGATGGCTCGAGCGGGCATATACACGCCACCACAGCTTTCACATTTTGTAGCCAACAACTTTTTTTCTTCAAGCGCATCAAAGAACTTAGACACTTTCCCTAAACTATGACGGTACTTAAACTGATGCTGAACTTCTAACAAAACAACATCAGTTTCTGAAGGTAGTATCCGAGCTTCAACCTTAGATTTACTAACCACCTTTGCGCTCGAGCTCTACTTGCCTCAGTTGTCTACGGTTCAGTTTCCCTGTAGTAGTTTTTGGCAGATTATTTGAAAATTCGATTTCTTTTGGATATTTATAAGCTGCCAAATTTGTTTTTACGAATTGCTGCAATTCGGCGACTAAGGCTTCACTAGCTTCAACACCATCTGCTAACTCTATAAAAGCCTTAACTATATTTCCTCTTGTGGCATCTGGACTAGCGACAACAGCAGCTTCTGCCACTGCGTCATGGCGCATAAGTGCTTCTTCAACCTCGGCAGGACCGATTCGGTAGCCCGCACTGGCAATCATGTCATCATCACGCCCTTTGAAAAAGATATAACCTTCTTCATCTCGGTAAGCCATATCGCCTGTGAGTATCCACCCATTCTTATGTTTCGAGGCTGTAGCCTCAGGATTATTCCAGTATTCAAGCATTTGGGTAGGATCACCAGGACGCACTACAATTTGACCGATTTCGCCAACAGGCATACTGTTACCATTATCATCAACAATATCAACTTCACGCCCTGGATAAGGTTTACCCATCGAGCCAGCTTTAACAGGCCACAGCTTAGCGCAACTGCCTGCCAAATGATTGACTTCAGTTAAACCATAGAACTCATTACACACCGCTCCTAAAGATTCTTGTGACCACTTAAGGACTTCATCAGCAACGGATTCTCCACCACTGCATATTACTTTAATAGAAAGGTCGTAAGTTTCATTTGGATTTGGAACTTGCGCCAACATCTTGAGTGCTGTAGGTGCAAGAAAGACATGGCTTACATTATAATTACTCATAAGCTCATAGCCTTTATCTACGCTAAAGCGTCCTTCATAGGCCAAAGTTGCTTTGCCCCAGGCAAGTGCTGGTAATAAGACATCTAGCAGACCACCTACCCAAGCCCAATCTGAAGGTGTCCAAAAGACTGTGTCGTCATCTAAGTCTATATTGTAAAAAAGGCTAACGGTTAACAAGTAACCTTCAAGGATTTTGTGGGAGTGAATTGCCCCTTTTGGATGTCCTGTTGTACCAGAAGTATAGAGTAAAAGTGCAGGATCGGAGGATGTTGTTTGAACTGTATTGAAGCTAGTTGATTGAGCTGTTGCTTTTTTATGTAAATCAATTTCGTCAGTTAGTGCTTCACCACGAATTATAACTTTGTTCAGCGACGCAATAGTATCTTTAATGCCTCGTATTTTATCTGCACTTTTTTCGTCTACAATCACAGCTTTCATTTCGCTATTGTTCATGATGTGTGTGTAACTATCTGGACCGTAGAGCATAGACATAGGAACAGCAATTGCACCAAGTTTATAGATTGCTAGGTGAGCGGCTGCAACGTCAGGACACTGTGGCAGTATGATGCCAACACGGTCACCTTTTTGAATATTTAGACTTTGCAAGAGGTTTGCGTATTGGTTTGTGAGGCGCTCGAGCTGCCAAAAGGTAACCACTGATTTATTACCATTTACATCTTCATAGTAGATCGCAACCTTTTCACGGTCAGATGCCCACTCCGCTAAAGCTCTAGTTGCGATGTTGTAGTTCTCAGGAATATCCCAAGCAAAATTTGTTTTTATATCGTCATAATCTTTATATTGAGATAAGTCCATTTAAGCTTCCTTACTTTCAAAAATATGTACAGCACAAACTGTGCAAACCCCAGCATGAGCGTCTGTTACACCAATTTTGGCATTCTTAACTTGTCTGGTTGGCGTGGCTTCTCCACGAAGCTGAGTAACTATCTCAACCGCTTGAGCAATGCCCGTTGCGCCAGCCGCTGCACCAAAACCCAATAATCCCCCTGAAGGATTTACCACCAAGTCACCTTCTAAATTAAAGATACCTTCTTCAGCTACCGCACCTGACTGACCTAAGTCACAAAAATCAAGTGCTTCATAGGCCATAAGTTCTGCACCTGTATAAGAATCATAGACTTCCGCTACGTCGATCTCTTTTCTTGGATTCTTGATACCTGCCATAGTATAGGCGGCTCGAGCCGCAAGTTTCTTTGCCGTAAATTCAGGAAATACTTCTCTAGGTCTATCCCCAGGTCTGGCATGATCTGTTGCTGCGCCACTCCCTGTTAGATAAACTTGTGGGCGATTTTCAATGCTAGACATATGCTCTTTTACCCAAGACTCAGTCGCAAGTATGACAGCAGCAGCACCGTCAGATAGTAAACTACAATCCAACAACTTAAAAGGTGAAGCTATCAAACTGGACGCCATGACATCATCTATAGAAATATCCATTGGCTTTTGCGCTAACGGATGAAAGCGTGCATTGCCATGATTCTTAACAGATACGCTAGCCATCTGTTCTTCAGTTGTGCCAAAGCGACGCATGTGCTCACGCATAACAAGTGCATAGTAAGCAGTAAAGTGACCACCAACTGGCATTTCCCAATCCGTATCTGAAGACATTGCAAAGACTTCACTCGCTGTTGCGGAACTTACACTCTTACCCACACGCTCTGCGCCTACAACCAATATGCACTCACTCAGCCCTGAGCGTAAATGTGCAAAAGCATTTCGTAATGCAAGCCCACCAGTTGCGCCACAACCTTCAATTCGCACAACAGGTTTTGGAATCAACCCTACAGTATCTTGCCAAATAATGCCTTGACCAATTTGTCCAGCCAAGTGATCACTTTCATAGGCTGCTATAGTGTGGTCAATTTTATCTTTTTCAATACCAGCATCATCAATAGCTGCGCTAACTGCCTCAGCAACCCAGTCGCGGATTGAGCCATCAAGCTTATCTCGTTTAAAAGCAGATAAGCCACAACCTAGTACTACAATATTTGGATAATCACTCATGGATAGTTACAGCTATCTGTGGAAGAAAGGTACAGCGCAAGGAGCTGACCAAAGACGTTTTATCTCTTCGTCACACTTACAGAGTGAAATTGAAAAACCAGCCATTTCTTGTGTGGTGATGTACTCACCCACAAGTGCTTTATAGGAGTTCATGCCTTGCTCAGTTAAGATGGTGGAGACCTCTTTTTGTATAATCAATAATTCCATCAATGTGGTGCTACCAAATCCATTTATAAAACAAAGGACTTCATCACCAGATGCAAAAGGTAAGTCTTCTAATAGGGGTGACATCATCTCAGCAACGATTTCTTTTGCCGATGCCATCTTGATGCTCTTAAGTCCAGGTTCACCATGCACACCCATGCCAAGATAAATTTCATCTTCTGGTAAGCTAAACATAGGTTTTCCTGTTAAAGGTGATATGCCTGAGTCAACTGCAGCAGCTAAGGTTCGTGTATTATCTCGTACTAATTCACCTAATGCTTTAAGCTCCGCTAGACTAGCACCTTCCTCAGCTTTTGCACCAACTATTTTATAGATAAATGCTGTGCCAGATGAACCACGACGATCTTCTTCTCTACCTTTTGGTGCTGAGGAAATATCGTCATACATAAGCAAGGCTTCTACGTCGATGCCTTCCATACGTGCCAGTTCAACAGCCATTTCTCCGTTGATGACATCACCAGCATGACGTGAAATGAGCAGCAGCACACCAGCACCTTTATCGGCTTCTCGAATTGCGTCCAAAGTTAGGTCAGCAGGTGGTGCAGCAAATATATCACCAACTGCGTTAGCATCTAACATGCCTTTACCAACCCAGCCCATTGCGATTGGTTCATGGCCTGAACCATTACCAATGACTATGCCAACGGTACCTTGTGCTTTTGGTGTTGACCGAACAACTACACGAGGGTTCTCGCCCTTGGCAACATAGTCACCATAGGCAGCAACATACCCATCAATCATGTCATCAACAATGTTATCGTGTGCGTTCAATATTTTTTTCATTTCAACCTTTTCTTTTCTCAATTAGTCATCAACCGTAGGATGGGCTATGCCCACCACCTTTTATGGAATTTCAATCAAGTCCAATTAAGGGCTCAAAGCTTTGTCTTTTACATTTCCTATTAGATCGCTTTTCTGTAATGGTCCAACTGATGGGCGTAGCCCATCCTACAGAATCTAATAAAATTCTCTTTGTTCTATGAAATCATTCATCAACCGTAGGGTGGGCAATGCCCACCATTTTTATGAAATCACAATCAAATCTAATGAAAGGCCAAAAGCTCTGTTTTTATTCCGCATTAGACTACTCTCCTATATTACTTTCATGGTGGGCATTGCCCACCCTACAAGATTATGTAGTTATGGTTGAGGTATAGAAGGTATTAAAGAGAATAGATAATGATGTTGCACCTGGGTCAACATGTCCTAAACCTGCACCTTGTACGTATTGTGCACGACCTTTTTTTGCAGCAAGTTTAGATGTCTTTTCTGCGGCATCATTTGCAGTTTCCGCTGCTGTCTTAAGACTTGCTTCCAAACTTTCTACGCCAACCAAAGTTTCACTAACAGGAAACAAAACATCTAACATGGTTTTATCACCAACTTCTGCTTTACCAAGTCGTTGCACTGCTGCGGCTGCACCAGCAACACCTACCGAAAAAGCTTCTGCAGATAATTCTTTAGTTCCTAAGCTCGCTTTTCCAAGTTCAATCAATACCATTGCAAAAAGTGGACCAGATGCACCACCTATACCAGACATAAGTGCTCGCCCTGCATTTTGAAAAAGCTCTCCAACATCTTCACTCGCTGAATCTTGAATCGCTTCGCTGGCTTTGCCGAATCCATTCGCCATGCTGACACCATGGTCACCATCACCTAAGATGGCATCTAAATCACCTAGTCGTTCTTTTTCCTGTTCGAAGGTTTCAGCTAAGTTTGAAAAGAGTACTTTAACGTCATTAGAGTTCATGATGTATGTTTCTTTAAAAATGCTAGACCATCTTTGGCAGCTTGACTTGGGTCAACCTCAATGTCTCGCCAAATTCCCAAATCAGGACTGACTGCTTCATTGGCCAAAATGAACATCTCTAATGTCAACCAGTCATTATAGCCAATGGCATTCAAACCTTTAAAGAAGGTTTCCCAAGGTGTATGTCCAGAACCTGGCGCACCTCGGTCATTTTCTACACAATGAAAGTGGACTAGTTTTTCTTTACTGGCTTGTAAAGCACCAACAATATCTTTTTCTTCCATATTCATGTGAAAGCTATCTAATAAAATGCCAACATTTGCTTCGTTAACATCATTTGCGAGTTGAACAGCTTGCGCTGTGGTGTTTATAAGGTCAGTTTCAAAGCGGTTAATGGCTTCTATACCAAGGGTAACGCCATGCTCTTTTGCTAAAGGTGCAACAGTTTTTAGAGCTTCAACGCTACGCCCCCAACGTGTGTCACGGTCTTCCATGAGACGTTTTCCCCAAGGTGCAAAAATTACACCTGAAAGGAGTGGGCTACCTAGAGCCGAAACTGTACGAATAGCATTTTCTAGGTATTCTATACCAGCTTGTCGCAAATCTGGATCATCACTAGTGATGTCTTGGGCCATAGAAAGCCCTGTCGTGCACGTGAGTTCCAGACCTGTGTCGTCCAAAGAGTTACGAATTCGTGCGATATTGTCATCCGTCATCCCAAGGAGAGAAAGTTCAACTCCATCAAAACCAAGCTGGGCAGCTTCTTCAATGTAAGGGACGACGTCATCTTGCCAAGTTTTCATCCAAAGTGCGATGTGTACACCATATTTAGTCATGTTGACCATAGTATACGTTATTTTGCGAGCTAGTGATATAAAGTGTTAGCATAATGGTAACTATTAACAAATGTGTGTGAAATGTATGTTGAGCTTTAAATCATATTGGTCACAAACTGTACAAGAAGTCTTAACATGATAAATGCATCTATAGAATACTTAATTAAGACTGAAGCGTTCTTTAATTTAAAAGAGGAAATTGGGAGTTAGTAATGATAAAAATTGCTTATGTAGGGACTCATTTATCAAGTTATTTGGCAGAAGAATATAATGTATTTGCAGAAAGTATTTCAGAATTGAAAATACTAGCGAATGAATTAGAGTTTGAACTAATTGTTATTGACTCTCCCATATCCACTCGAGAAAATGCAAAAACTGTGGCTGATAGCTTAGAAGATGCTGAAGTTGATTTTGTACTGCTACAACATGCTAGTTTTGCGATGGGTGATTTGGTATTGGAATTTATTAACCGACCTTTTCGCCTTGGTATTTGGGCTACGAAAGAACCAACCAAAGAGGGCCCGATTCCACTGAATAATTTTGTGTCGATGAATTTACAAGCGGGAATTTTGACTCGCTATTTGAAACAACAGGATGTTCCTTTTAAGTGGTTTTATGGCTCAGCTGATCACGAATGGTTTAAACCACGTTTAGCAGTTACAGTTCGTGCGCTACAGGCTATCAAAACTTTACGAACAGCTAAAATTGGTCTGGTTGGTGGTATTGCGCCGACTTTTTACAACATTGCCTTTGATGAGCGAGAGATTCTTTCGCGCTGGGGTGTGGAGGTACAATCACATGATATGAGTGAGTTGTTTTCTAGGGCACGCTCTGCAAATGATAGTGATATAACAGCCGCAATTGCAGCTATGTCAAAAGCTGGCAAAGTGGAAATCTCGGATCGAGACTTAAAAGTTAGCGCAATTATTTATTTAGGGTTAAAAGATTTAGCCAAAGAATATAACTATGATGCATTAGCTGTGAGTGATTGGCCTCAATTTCAAAGCGAGTTGAATATTCACCCAGGTATGGCATTTTCTTGGTTAGACGAACATGATGGTATCCCAGTATCTTCAGAAGGTGATGTTCTTGGTGCTATCTCCATGCTTATGATGAATGTGGTTAGCAGAGACAAATCAATGTTACTAGACATGAATGATGTTGATGAAGAACGCGATGCAATACTGATGTGGCACTGTGGGGGGAGTCCTTTAAACTTTGCTGACGCTAAGGGAGTTCGTTGGACCAATCACACGACTTTAGGACGTAAATCAGATGATCCACCAATGGGCGCAGTTGCTGATTTAGAGTTTGCCGCACAAGAAGCAACCATCTTCCGTTTAGCCGATGATGGTAAACAAATGTTTGCTGTTGATACCCAAATAATAGAAAGCCCCCACAAAGGTTTTGATGGTAGTCGTGGTTGGGTAAGTGACTTTAAAATGGATGGTGAAAAGGTAGGCTTGGCGGATATTGTTAATACAATTATGGTTGAAGGTATTGAGCACCATTTTATTTTGGCTAAAGGCCAGCATGAAGCTGTTGTTCAAGAGGTGGCAGCTTGGCTTGATGTAAAGATGGTTCAAGAACGGAAGTTTCAGAGTTATTTGCAGCGACCAATTTTGAACTGATTTGTAGTATACTATAGTCAAAGCAATGTGGAACTTGAATGCTATAATATTGCTCTTTCAGCATTGAATATTATAGCTAAAATGCTAGAAATGAAAAATATTTGGGATAGGGGAGACTCTGTTCTTGATAGGAAAATTACATTATCAAAATGCTGTATTATCCCTGCGTAAAAATTGGGTGCATACGTGTTTTTATAAAGTTACTTGAGCCTGAAAGTTTTTTCGAAGCCACTGGGAAAAGCATGCGACATATATAAAGTGTGATCCCTTGAACAAGCAGAATAACTTATTATTTGCATTTATGTTCATGAAGTACTTGAAGAACGAGAGAAAGCTGTCAATATCAAATTAATTTATTAATCTGAACACATGGATTGTGTAAAGCTGTTAATTTAATCACTACTTCTTTGCTTATTTGCCGCTTAGTTCCTGCTGGAAGAGTCAGTAAATCATCTCCACACGTTGTGATGTTTTCGCCTAACTGACCTACATTTATAGAAAATTTATTTGCACTCAGCTCGTCGAATAGTTCAGTCTGCATCAAAGTAACGGTGTTTGACTGTTTTTCCTTTGTGTACATCTCCTACACTACCTATACCCTCAATTAGTTTTATAACTGATTGATTTGCCTTACCAAAAGTATGGTGAGCACTACAACTTACTGATATAACCGTAGGATTCATAAGATCTACCTACATTGGACTGAATTGTGCTGATGAATATAAAAACATCAAATTAAGGCAGTTAAATTTTCGTTTATGTATTTCATTAAGAACTAAATCTTCCACAAAATTGTCATAGTAGGGCTTTTGTAAAACAAAACCCTCAAACATCAGAGGATTGTGTAAGGAATTAGAAGAATTAGGTATTCATATATATATAGCTAAACTATATAGTTAAAGCAAATACCAAAGTCTCGTCCAAGAAAACACCATCAGATAAATAATTGGAAATAAACCAAATGGGTGAGGGGTACGAAAAGATATTCCTTTGCGTGATCTAAGTTAAAGGCCAAAGAGATTCGAAAAAACTATAGTTCTTCAAGGAAGAGGGGTTTATGAATAAGAGAAAGAAAGAAGTTATTTGGTTGTTTAGTATGTTACTTGGCGTTGGTGCCATCATTTTATTAGCTAGTGCGAATGTAATGGCCCAGACTGATAGTAGTGTCAGTGTTACTGATAGTAGCAGTAGTGATGATCCTTTTTATACGATTTTAGAAGTCGTCACTAGTCCACGCTGTATAAACTGTCATCCAACAGATGATAGTCCACGCCAAACGGATGCACAATATGAACACCTCTTTGGTGTTGTACGTGGTGAAGCCAATCATGGTGGAGCAGTATTGAAATGTGAAAGTTGCCACCATACAGAAAATAATCCATACAGCAATGTGCCTGGCGCAGCGCACTGGGGTTTGGCACCAAAATCTATGGGCTGGCTCGGTTTAAGCGACGCAGAAATTGCAAGAACACTTGTAGATACTTCTAAAAATGGTGGGCGAGATGCAGCAGCACTTGTGCAACACATGAGTAATGATGCGTTAGTACTTTGGGCTTGGGAACCGGGTGAAGGTCGTGAACCACCACCTGTTCCTTTTGATGATTTTGTGGTTGCACTCAATGCATGGCTCGAGCTAGGCGCAGAACTCCCCAAAGAATTTCAATTAACTGAATCTACCGAAACAACCCAAACAGAAACCGAAGGAGCAACAAATGGCAATTAACTTTAATTTAAACGGTGATCCTGTCAGTGTCGATGTTGACCCAATGATGCCCTTACTCTGGGTCGTTCGTGATGAACTAGGGTTTAAAGGCACAAAATACGGTTGTGGTAAAGCAATGTGCGGTGCCTGCACCCTCCACGTGGATGGTGATTCTTTTCGTTCATGCTCCTACCCTGTAAAAAATGCCGAAGGTAAAAATGTTACAACTATCGAAGGACTTTCAGAAGATTTAGAAAACCTCCACCCTGTACAACAAGCATGGATGGAAGAAAACGTACCGCAGTGCGGTTATTGCCAACCTGGGTTTATGATGGCAGCCGCCAAGCTAATTGCTGAAATCCCTAACCCAACTGATGATGATATTAAAGACA
>JAULCF011518983.1:0-13214 GCA_032361265.1 Devaleraea mollis
AGCCCCGGCGTCCAAGGAATGATGACACCCGTCGACGCTTCACCTGCTCGGCCTTGACCTGTGCTTTCTCTTCGGTCTCTGCAATCACGACGTTGACGGCGGCATAGGCGAGCGGCTTGTCGAGCTGCGCCGACGGCTCGAATATCTCGCGGTACAAGGCCATCGCATCCTGCAATGCCTCGGGAGCGAAGTGGGACGCGAAGCCATAGGAGAGTCCAAGGCGACCAGCAAGCTCGGCGCCATAGAGCGACGAACCAAGAATCGTGAGCGGAACGTTGGTGTTGGTGCCGGGAATGGCGTTGACGACTTCGACCCGGCTCTCGCCGGCAAGGTAGGCCTGAAGCTCGAGCACGTCTTGGGGGAAGTTGTCTGACGCCCTCATGTTTCGGCGCATCGCATACGCCGTTGCCTGATCGGTGCCGGGTGCTCGACCCACGCCCAGATCGACTCGCCCGGGATAGAGCGCTTCGAGCATGGCGAATTGCTCGGCGATTGCGAGGGGTGCGTGGTTCGGCAACATCACGCCGCCGGAACCGACCTTGATCGTTTCCGTATTGGAGGCGAGGTGGGCCATGAGCACACCGGGGGTGGTGCTGGCCACGGTGGACATGTTGTGGTGCTCGGCGACCCAGATGCGGGTGTAGCCAAGTCGTTCTGCAGCCTGGGCAACCGCAGTTGTCTGGGCGAAGGCCTCGGTGCTTGTTGCGCCGTCGGGAACCATTGCCAAGTCAAGAACGGAAAGCGGGATCATGACTGTGATCGTACTTCGCGGGTCTGGCCACCGACCTGTGCAACATCATCTGACTTCGCATCGCGCAGTTCCAAGATGTGGAAGATCACGGTGGTTCCCGCTGCGATAGCACCCATGATCACCAGGGCTGATCGCAGACCAATCGCTTCGGCCAACGCACCAATGGGTGCAGCAGCGATGCCGAACCCAGCGAACGACAGTTGCATGAGTGACTGAACTCGACCTTGCATGTCGCTGCTTGACGACGACAGCGCCAGCGTGTTCGACAACGACTGGAACGCTGTCGTACAACCGCCGATACCGATCACCACTAGAAAGGACAGCCAGATCGTGGGGGCCAGCCCGAGCAGCATCACCCCAATGCCGAAACCGATACCAGAGATCACCATGATGCGTTGTCCGCCCGGCCCATCGGCTTTTGCGGCCAGTGGCAGCGACACCGCCACCGCTCCAATAGCACTGGCAGAGCTGACCAGACCGACATAGGTGTCACCCAGCCCAAAGATGCCCTCGACTAGGGCGGGAATGAAGGCGACATAGTTGAAGCCAAACATGATGACGAAGAACGACGACACCACGATCCGACGTCGTCGCCGATCAGAGTTCACGTAGCTGACGCCAGCTCGAATCTCGGTGATCGGGTTCCGGGGCGTGGCGTCGGCGGCGGGGCGATGCGGCAGTCGCCAGATCTGCACCAGCGAAACGAACGACATGGCCGCCGACAGCACGTAGGCGCCGCCGATTCCGACGAACGCAATACCTGCCAGGAAACCAGCAAGTGCTGGGGCGAACACCCGGGTGCCGTTCATGCTCAGCAACGACAGGGTGATTGCATTGCCGAGTTGGTCCCGGCCAACGAGCTCTGCAGCCATAGCGACCCGGGCTGGGCCGTAGAACGCGAATGCCAGCCCCTGGGCCATCGACGCCAGTAGCAGCATCCAGAACGTCACGACATCGGTGAGCACCACCAGCGCCATCATGGCGGCGGCGATGAAGATCAGGCTTTGGCTCCACAGCAAGACGCTGCGCTTCGCGAACCTGTCGGCGACTACCCCACCGAATGGCGTGGTGACCAGCATGGTCAAACCGAAAACCAGGTAGACGAGGCCCAGTGCGCTCTCTCGCTCGGTCAGGTCCCAGGCGAGCAGGCCACGTAGCACGAACTGGCCTTGCACCGACATGAACGAGAAGACTCCCGCCCACCACAACATGCGGTATTCGGGGATCTGCAGTGATGACAGCGCCCCAGCGAGCTTGGGATTGCGACTGGAATCAGAGCTCATATGGACTGCGGAACATTTCTGTAGAGAATGTGTCTAGCTCGCACACAATGAAGTCACGGTAGCTATGACGCCGTCGCGTCGCCGAGCCCTGGACCCATATTGGCCGTAGCCATTTGTCACACGGCGTGTGAATGGCTCGGCACGGTGATGCTGACTACTCGTCGGCGCCAGCTGTGACGGAATACATTTCGTAGATCAGATTGTCGGGGCTGTTCTGACCAATACCCACGGCTTGCATTCGGTTCAGCCAGTCGTACTTCTCGGCCCCGGTCTGGAACAACGGTGCCGAGACAACGCTGCCGTTGGTCAGGTCGATGCGGCCGGAGTATTCGACGTAGATCAATTCGTCGTCATCGGTCTTCAAGGTCGCACGCACGTCGAGCGTGCCGTAGCTGCCGTCGGGGCCAACAGTGAGCCAATCAGCGGCGGACTTGCCGACCATTGATGCGTTCAGATTGTCGCCGGTGACTTCGATCGTGTCGACCTCGGCCACGATTCTGGTGCCCACCGGGCCACCCTGAATGACGAAGGACTCGCCGAGCTTGACGGTCATCGTGCCGAAGTGAACAAGAGCAGGTTGCAGCATGTCAACAACGCTAGCCGAGCGTCGCGCTCAGACTCTCACGGCGAGCCGCGCTCCCATGATGTTCTAGGCGCAGGCGCCAGGCACGCAGAGGCACGGCCGGCGCTCGACATAGATCAGGTAGGGCTCGACAAGTACGGTCAGATGAGAGGCGCCGCCGGGGATTGAGTGCTGCGCTCGAGCGAAGAGTTCGGCTACGCGGGATTGTCCGCTGGCTATCGCTGCAGTCTTGCGGAAGGAAATATCCATGGCATCTGTCGAATCACCCTCTCTCCAATCACCCACTCCTGGGGAGGCAGACGTCCAAGCCCTGCGTCCCCAAACCCTGCGTCCCCTAGCCCCGCGTCCCCTAGCCCCGTGGCGTATTGGCGTTGATGTCGGTGGCACGTTCACGGACCTGGTGCTCGTTGATACCGCAGGCACAACACACGTGGCGAAGGTCCCCTCGGTGCCAGCCGATCCCAGCCGCGGCGTGATGGCTGCGGTCGAACGCATCGCTGTCGATCTGGGTATGCCTACCATCGACCTGCTCGCGGGTTGTGGCTTGTTTGTTCACGGCTCGACCGTGGCGACCAACACCATGCTCGAAGGCAAGGGTGCAACCGTTGGCCTCATCACGACCGAAGGTTTTCGTGATGTCATCGAGATCCGCCGTGGCCTGCGCAACGATCAATGGAACCATCGTGCTCCGTATGCACCGGTGCTCGTGCCGCGTTACCTGCGCCTGCCCCTGAGAGGCCGGATCGACGCCGACGGCTCCGAGCACACTCCCCTCGACCTCGCTGCATTGCCGCAGATCCTGGATACCTTTCGAGACGAAGGCGTCGACGCCATTGCCGTGGCGTTCATGAATAGCTACGCCAACAACGACCACGAGCACGCGGTGGCCCAGGCAATAGCGGCGGACTGGGATGGCAATTGGATCTCCGAGTCAGCGCTGGTATCACCGCTTATGGGCGAATACGAGCGCACGTCTACCGCGGTTGTCAACGCCACCCTGATGCCCGGCATCGTTGGCTACTTGCATGCGCTGCAAACGGATCTCGCTGCGCAGGGACTGCAACGACCGCTACTCATGGTTCAGTCAAATGGCGGCGCCGCATCGGTCGAACAACTCGCATCACGCCCCGTGAACTTGCTGCTCAGCGGGCCGGCCGCAGCGGTAGGTGCGCTCTCTCAGTACAGCCAGTGGGTTGACCAGGCAGGCGTGGATCCGGGCGATGAAGGCAACCTGATCTCCATGGAGATTGGCGGCACGTCGTGTGATGTATTACTCATGGCTGCGGGCGAAGTTGCGACGCGCGACGATCTCGATGTTGCGGGCTATCACGTGTCCACTCCGGCCATCGATATCCACACCATCGGTGCTGGTGGTGGCACGATCGCCGGGGTCGACGATGCCGGCATGTTGTTCGTCGGCCCAGAAGGCGCAGGCGCCGACCCTGGTCCCGCGTGTTACGGGCGCGGCGGCACGCTACCGACTGTGACCGACGCTCATCTGGTGCTCGGGCGGCTCCGACCGGGCAAGTCAGCCGGTGGCACCCTTGACCTGGATCGTGACGCAGCCGTCGCGGCAATTCGGGAACATGTGGCCGAACCGCTTGGTCTGAGTGTCGAGGATGCTGCTGCGGGAATCATTGAGCTCACCGAACAGCATCTCTTGAGTGCCGTCGAGCACATCTCGATCGAGCGGGGCCACTCCCCTCGCCGCTTCACGTTGGTCGCCGCTGGCGGTGCGGGGCCGATGCACGGCGCAGCTGTCGGGGCCGGGCTGGGCTGTCATCAGGTGTACGTGCCCCGAGATGCGGGCGCACTGTGTGCGATCGGCATGCTGCACACCGATATCCGCCAGGACTTCACCCGAGTACTCGCTGGTCCGCTCGATGGTTTGCCCACGGCCGATATCGACGCAGGCTTCGACCATCTGCGACAGCAGGCATTGGCCACCATGGCCGCCGAGGGTTTCGCCGCCGACGCCGTGGCGCTTCGTTACGAACTCGAACTGCATCACCCCGGCCAAATCTGGAGCATCCGCGTTCGGGTGCCCGAAGGCTCCGTCGATGTGACCCGTGCCCGCGAAGACTTCGAGACCGAATACCAGCGGCTCTACGGCCATGTTCAGAACGACGGCACAATTCTTGTGGCCTCGGTGCGCTTGATCGCGTCGGCATCAACCGGCGCAGCATCAACCACGGCGACCAGACCAGCCACCGAATCGCCCGCCCCTCTCGAACAACGCTCGGTGTGGTTTCCCGGCTCGGGCTGGGTCGACGCCGATGTCTTCGATGGCAGCGATCTGGGCTCGGGTGTCAAACTCTCCGGGCCGGCACTTATCGAAGAGATGACCACCACGGTTGTGCTGCGTCCCGGAGACAGCGTGACAACCGATGCTGCCGGCAACTTCATGATTGCGTTGGCCAACGATGGCTCCGCGGTTCGCCATGAACAGCAGCACGAGCTTGATCCCGTGATTCTTGCGCTCATGCAAAACCGGCTCGACCAGATAACCCGCCACATGGGCTGGGTCATGACCCGCACGGCCCGCAGCACGATCTTTAGCCAGAGCCATGACTTCAGCTGCTTCATTGCCACGCCCGATGGCACGCTCGTTGCCAACGCCGATGGCATCCCCATCCACACGGGCGGGGGCGGGTTCGCAGTGCGAGCCGTGCTCAACCGATTTGCGGGCCGGATCGAACCCGACGATGTGTTCCTGCTCTCTGATCCCTATGTGGCCGGAGGCAACCATCTGCCTGACTGGGTGATCGCTCGTCCGATATTTGTCGACGACACCTTGGCCGGGTTCTGTTGTAATCGGGCCCACCAGAACGACATCGGTGGCGGACTCGCCGGCACCTACAACCCTGAAGCAACCGAGATCTGGCAAGAAGGCATCCGGTTGCCGGTGCTCAAGCTCATCGAGGGCGGCAAGGTTCGCGACGATCTGTGGGAGCTACTGCTGATCAATTGTCGGACTCCCGAGCTACTCGACGGCGATCTCTTGGCCATGATCGGCTCGACCCGCATCGGCGGCGAACGAGTCGCGGCGCTGGTTCATGAACTTGGCGCCGACAGCTTTCACCGCTACCTCGAAGGGGTGCTCGACCATGCGGACCAACGCATGCGGCTGGCAGTGGCCGCGCTGCCTGACGGCACCTACTTTGGCGAAGACCATTCCGACAACGACTGCTTTGTCGAAACTGACATTGCGGTGCGGGTCACGCTCACCGTCACCGGCGACGAGATGGTGGTCGACTTCACCGGCACCGATCCCCAGATCGAGGGCTTCAAGAACAGCTCGTTGGCGAATACGTATTCGTCGGTGTACCTGGGTATCTCCAGCTTCTTCGACACGTCGATACCTCGCAACGAAGGCACCTACCGAGGCATCACCATCATTGCGCCCGAAGGCACCATCATCAATGCACTGCCGCCGGCACCAATGACCATGAACACGGTCTTCGTCGCCCACGAGATCGTGATCGCCGTGTGGCAGGCACTCGCCGAAGCGGAACCAGCGCGAGCCTGTGCCGCCTGGTCCAAGACCATGCATGGCCATGTCGCCGGGCGCCGCAACGACGGCACCACCTGGGTCATGTACCACTGGCACGCCATGGGCACCCCCGGCGCCACGGCAGAACGTGATGGCTTCGCCCAGATGGGACACCTGATCAGCCTGGGCGGGCTCGACATTCCCAACCTGGAGTTTCATGAGCAGTCGTTCGACGTGCGCTACATCGAGCATGAACAGCGCACCGACAATGCGGGGCCCGGACTACGCCGAGGTGGAACTGGTGTGCGCTACGTAGCCGATGTGCTGCAACCTGCGACCTGGTCCTACCGAGCCGAAGGCCTCGGTTCAGTCAGCGGTCACGGGGTCCAAGACGGCGGCGATGGCGGAGTCGGCCTCGAATGGATTCACCCGGTTGGTCATGAACAGTTTGTGCCACCCAAGTACGGAGTCCAGAAACTGGGGCCCGCTCGGATCATCGCCGAGACGCCCGGCGGCGGCGGTTGGGGCAACGCTTTTGGTCGTGACCCCCAGTTGGTGCTGCGAGATGTCCGCGACGGGGTGGTCTCGATCGCTGCAGCCGCTCGTGACTATGGCGTCGTCATTAGCGCCGACAGTCGATCTGTTGATGGGCCCGCAACCGAAGCGCTTCGGCTGCAGACCAATCACACGAGCTAGTCCTCGAAGGAAACCAGGATTGCGGCGTTGGCCATGATCAACACATCGTCGCCCGACGGGCTGACCACATCGAGGCCACCCTTGTGGGCCGCGACAGTGACGGTGCCGTAGGGCACTTCTTCGGCCACGGCATCGCAGTCGACCTGGTCGGGCTCAGCTGCGCCGATGATCACGTCGACGAACATGTCGTGGCGGGTCTTGCCGGTGGCATTGAACAGATTCAGGCTGCTGTGGCGGAGCGCATCAGACACAGCACGGCGTGCCGCCTTGGTGTAGTCGCCACCGTGCACATCGACACCCATGCCCATCTCGGTGATCCAACGGGTCTTGGCCATCATTCTCCCTTGAAGGTAGGGGTACGCTTTTCCACGAACGCTGCCGCAGCCTCGCGGTGATCGGCAGTACCCATCGTAAAGATCATGTTGGCCGCTTCGGCATCGAGAGCTGTGGCCAGGTCGACATCGCTGGCGCGGTTCAGGTTCTCTTTCATACGGGTGATTGCGAGCGGAGCCTGGTTTGCGATATCGGCGCACCAGTGAATGGCTGCGGTTTCGAAGTCGTCGTCGTCGAGCACGGCGTTCACGAGCCCCAGGTCTTGGGCTTCGGCAGCGGTAAGACGGGGTGAGCGGAAATAGAGTTCTTTGGCCTTGGCTTCGCCCACGAGGCGATTCATGAACCAGCTGCCGCCGAAGTCGCCCGACGCTCCGACGTTCGCGAATGCGGTGACGAGCAAGGCTCGGGGTGCAGCGACCCGCAAGTCAGCTGCCAAAGCGATCGACAGGCCGGCGCCAGCGGCTGCGCCCGGTAGGGCCGCCACTACTGGCTTCGGAAAATTGTGTAGTGCCAGCGAGACCTCGCGTTGGCGCAGTCGTAGATCGTCGAGTCGATCCTCGGTACTCATGGTTGCACGATGTCCTGTGCCCTCGACATGAGACTGGTTCATTGCTTTCACATCGCCACCCGCACAAAAGGCGCCACCAGCGCCGGTGACCATGACGACACGCACGTCGTCGTTGGCCTCGATTGAGGCCAACGCAGTAGCGAAACCGCTGTACATCTCTTGCGACAGCGCGTTACGACGGTCAGGGCGATTGAACGTAAGAACCGCAACCCGGTCTTCGATACGCCCGAGGAGATCGTCGGTACCTGTTTCAAGCTGCATAGCCATGGAAAGTCCTATCCGTGAAAGATCGTCTCGACATTAGTGGGGTACTAGGTTGAAACGAGATTCGGCTCACAAGATGCGCCGACGAGTGGCGCCAATTGGGTGCACGACTAGATAGGAATTGGCCCCACGTGGCTGACATACGCGATACGGGCGAGCACTTCCTCGGCCCGATCCCAGACCAACCAGAACTTCGGTCACAGATGTCGGCGCGTCGCGTTGCTGACCTCACCGCCCAGATCGAATTCCTCGACAGCGAAATCATCCGCTACCGAGAACTCGTCGAGCGCGAACGTATTCGCCATGCGACCGAGACTGCTGATCTCCAGCTCGAGTCCGACACGCAGATCGACGAAGTTCGTCGCGTCGAGCGGCTGCAGGCCACTGATCTTCACAACTCGTATCGGGCGCTGATCAACGAACGACAGCTCCAATTCGAAGAGGCCCTGTCCGAAGCCGCTGCGACGAGCGCTACCGAGCTGGCCAACGAACGTCGCCGACGCCATGAAGTTCTCGAGCGCGAGCGCACCCGGCATCACGCTCTGCTCGATGCAACTCGCAGGCAGACGCTCGACGAAGCACACCAGACTGCCCACAACGATCGCCAGTCGCTCACTGCTGAGCTCGCGCAAGCTAGGTCTGCGATCGAGCGACTACAAGCCGAAGCCTCAGCGCAGCAGCTGCGGGCCGATCAGGCCGAGGCACGAGCCCAAGAGGTTGAGACCGAACTCGCGGCGGTCGAGCGCTCCATCGACACGACCGCGGCGCGAAGTCAGCTTCGCATAGACGAGGCCGAACGACAGGTCGCCGTGGCCGCCGAACGGCTCGAAGCAGAACGCCGGCGTTCTGCGGCGACCCTTGCCGAGCTTCTGGGTCGCAGTGCATCAATCGCTGCCGAAGCAGACAAGGCACGATCTGACTTTGCGACCAAAGAGGCCCAGAACCAGGATGCTGTGGCGTCGGCACAAGTGCGGTCCGCAGACGAATACAAAGCGTTGGCCGAAGCTGCCGACGAACGGGCTGGACGAGCGTTGCAGCGCGAGGCCGAGCTCGAAGCGGCGATTGCTGAGTTGCGAAGCCAGCTCCCACCTGCCCGCCGCTAATCACCAGATTCACCGCTTCGAAAGCTCGGCCGAAGTACTGTTGTGTCGTGCAGCCATCAGCCACAGCTGACTCGGCTCCCACCAGCGGGGCTAGCCGATGGATCATTGTTGTTGCCGCGCTAGCGGGAGTTGCTGCTGGCCTTGTGGCCTTTGGATTCACAACCCCTAGCTACGAGACCCAGGTTGTGGTCGACGTCAGTAATCCAGCTGGTCCCATCAGCGACGAGATCGCGGTGGTCCAAAGCGATGCGGTAATCGGTGTGGCCGAATCGTTGGTCGGATTTCGCCCTGACATCTCGGTGACCGCTGCCGAAGTAGCGGGGTCGCTCACGATCACGGCCAAGGCCAGTGACGCACAACAGGCAGCCGCCGCCGCCAATGCGGTGGCCGGCACCTATGTGCAGGCACAGTCAGGGGTGGCCGCAAGCATCGCTGAGCCAGCAGCGATCCCCGACAGCCGAAGCGGCCTCGGACGGCCGCTCTTCGCCCTCATCGGCGGGCTTATCGGAGCTCTACTGGGCTTTTTCATTGGCAGTGTCCAAGGTTCCCAATCCGACAAGCCCAACGGCATCAAAAGCCGGGCAAGTCGACCAGGACAACAACCAGCTGGCTCGCCCGGCAGCGAATTCACGCCTGGCGCCCCCTCGATCTCCCCCATCGCTACTTCAAACGTTCACCCATCCGCCGATGCCGCTATGGGCTCACTACCTCCATCTTCGATGAGCGCTCCGATAATGCCATCGCCTGCCAGCACTCCCCCGTCGTCGCTATGGGCATCGGTATCAACCAGCAGGCCTTCCCCCTCCGCCGAAGCAGCTGCTGCCCTACCTGCTGCTGTCAGTCCGCCTGCTGCCGAACCACCTGCTGCTCGACCACCTGTCTCCCCGCCGTCCTTTACCCCACCGCCTGTTCCTGCTTCCCCTGCTCGCACCTCGACCACCACCGGATCCATGACATCACGCCCTAGCTCTTTCTCCGACGCCGCCAAGTCCGACAGCGATGATCAGCTGTCGTGGCTCAACGATGCTTCGGCCACCGCCGCTACGACTCAGCTAAGCAATCTCGGCCGACGAGCCATGCAAAGCCAGCACGAGGCCGAGCGATACGAACTTGTCCTCAGCCATGCCCAAGAGATCGCCCACATCACCGCCGAACACGAGCGGGCAACCATCGACCTTCGAAACGAGGTCGCAGCGCTCACCAAGAAGACTCGGGTGCAAGAGACCCGGTTGAAAAGCCAGGTCGGCAACAACCAAACCCGAGCGGGTGATCTCGAAGCCCAGGTCGATGCACTCGAAGTCGAACTCGCCACGATCCGGCAAACGTTGGAGTCAGAACGCATAGCGCATACCCGACGTATCACCGAGGACCGCAATGCCGCCGACCGTGCACTCGACAATGCCCGGCGCGAATACCGCGATGAACTCGGCAAACACGGTCATGCACATCGACAAACAATCGCGGATCATCGCGTCGAGCTCGATGCCGAACTTGCCAGCGACCGGGCACGCCATGCTGCTGCGCTCGAAGCAGCACACGCAGATTACGAACGCCAGCTTGAATCTGAACGAGCCAAGACTGAAGCCCGCTTAGTCGCCGCAAACGAACAACACGAGCGCGACGCCGACAACCTGCGCAAGGCGAATCGTCACGAGCTTGATCGCCAGTCGGCCCAGCACAAGGTCACGATTACCCAGCTGCGCACCACAACAGAACACAACGAAGCCAAGCTTCGCGACCTTGAGAAAGAAAATCGCTTGCTGCGAGTCGAGGTCTCGACTCAGCAAAAGCGGGCTCACCACAGCGAGACCGAACTGGCCACTGCGGCCCAACGGGCATCCGATGAGCTGGCACTCGTTACCGCTGAGCTCGAAGGTGAACGAGAGCGCAACGTCGCACTTCGCGCTGATGTACTCCGTCGCAGTGCCGAAGCTCATCAGGCCATCGATAAGGCAGTCGAAGAACGCACAGCGCAGCTCTCCGAGCTCGAAGCGTCGGTCGCACGGCAGCGCCAATACGCCGACACCCGGGTGCGCGAAATATCGGCTGCGGCCGAAGAACAGTCTCGCCAAGCAGCCAGCCGCGAGGCCAGCCTGACCGCAACGATTTCCCGGCTGAACCGGGAGCTCGAAGAGGCCAAGCGCCAAAGCTAGACAGAATCAACTAGCCCGTTGGGTCGAGACCATCGAGATGGGTGGTGACGTTGAATTCGATCAGCCGGGCCGAGTCCAGGGTGGTGGCGATGCGGCAGATCGATGCCTGGCCCAAGAAGAGCCGCCAGGTGGTGTCGTCGGGTGTGTCGAGCGCCCACGCAACCGAGGCCTTGATTGGCGACACATGACTAACAACCACAATGTTCTGGTGCACTGCATCTACCGCTAGATCCTGCAGGCCGCGTCGCACCCGTTCGCCGAGTTCGTTGAGGGTCTCGCCGTTTGGTGGCCGAAAGTCAAGATCGCTTCGCCACTCGGCCCACGTCTCGGCAGGAACCTCTTTCACCGGCTTTGCTTCCCAATCGCCGTAGTCGAGCTCGATGAAGCGCTCGTCGGTCTCGACCGGTTGACCCAACGCGGCTGCAGTCTGCTGCGCCCGAACAAGCGGGCTCGCTATCACCCGGTCAACGGGGCCGATTGCTGCGGCGGCTGCATGGGCCTGCAGTTCGCCGAGCTCATCGAGTTCCGGGTCGATACGACCTTGGAGGAGGCCGCCGGCATTGGCTTTGGTACGGCCGTGACGAAGAAGTATCAGCATGGGGAGAACACGAGTCCTGTGTCGTAGTAAGTCAACTGGGCATTAGCGCAGCAGCGCACGGTCGATGCGTCCGGTGTTGCGAAAGAGTTCACGGCGTTTGGCATCGTTGAAACCCAGAAAGCGATAGAGCCACACGAACACCAGCGCGCCAACAACTTCGAGCACGATCGCGAGCGCCGTTGGCGGCACACTCGGCCGTTCGCCACCGACCGAGAAACCAAACGAGGGCCACCAAAACAGTTCCTTGCTCGTCCAGGTTGCGGCGAGCACCTGATGGACGAACACCCCAATGGGCAGTCCTAACCACCGGCGTTGAAACAGTCGACGGCCCCATCCGATCAGCATGACCGCGATCATCATGGCTACCGGGAAGAAGACCGAGTGCATAACCCATGGGGGTCCCCACAAGAAGTCCAGCCAGGGCAGCAACGAGCCCGCCATGATGAGGCGATAATCAAGCGCTGCGGAGTCAAAGACGAGCAGCACCAACGCGAACGAGAGCGCGAGAAACCAGAGAAACATGATGTGTGGTGACCGGGCTAACGAACGAGGATGCGGTTGCACTCGCCACAGCGCACGATCGCATCATCGGCTTCCTTGCGGATGTGGTCGTATTCGACTGATGGCAGGGTGAGATGACAGCCCTGGCAGGTCTTAGCGATCAGCTGGCAGATACCGATGCCGCCACAGTCTTCTCGTGATTGCTCATAGATGACTACGAGCCCGGGCGCGATCGGCGCCACGGCCTCGACTCGCTGTTCGTGTTCCGACTCGATCTCGGCCTTGATGGACACCTGCGATGCGGCAAGTGAATCGGTCGCCTCTTGGCGGCGGGTCTCGACGCTCGCGAGCTTGTCGTCGAACTCTTGGAGGGACGCATCGAGCGGCTCGCCCACTTCCATAGCCTCGAGGACCTGCTCTTCGATGTCGTCTCGGCGCCGGTTCAGGGTGCGGACTTCGTCTTGGATCGCGGCCAGGTCCTTGTGTCCGGTGACGCTGCCGTCGTAGAGCCGCAGGTTCTCTTTGTCGATACGGGCGGTCACGAGCGCCGCTTCGTCTTCGTGACGCTTCTGCTCGCGTTCGACTTCGTGTCGTTGCTCGGCGACAACAGCCCGCTCTGACTCGAGATGGGCTTGCTCGTCGTCGAGCATGGCCAATACCGCAAACTCGGGCAGGACCGTAAGGCTGTGTGTCAACCGGTCGATTGCCGAGTCGTGAACCTGAACAACCAACAACTGCGCAAGGGTCATGCGCGCAGTGTAGAGCGTGGCGACCTAGGGCACCGGATTGGCGTAACAGGTGTCGATGACACCATCGTTGTTTGTGTCGGCTCCGTAAGGGAATCCGGCGGGGCAGGCATCGGAGCTTCCGTTGCGAGGTGGCGGCGAC
>JAULCF011520094.1:0-32291 GCA_032361265.1 Devaleraea mollis
AAAGTTTTAGAAAGTTTGAAATGGTTAGTAGTCTTTGTTGCGATAGCAGGCTTGCTCACATCATGTCAAAAAGATGAAATGAATAATTTAATTGAGAATCAAGAGGAAACAGAAAACCTTGAAGCATCAATTAATACCGAAGAGGACGATGATTCAGACCGAGGAGATTCAGAAGGATTCGAATTAGAATTTGATTGCTTTGAGGTATTATATCCAATTGATATTCAATTTCCAGATGGAAGTATTGTTTCAGCGGATAGTGAAGATTCTTTAGAAACAGAGATCGAAGCCTGGTATGAAAACAATCCAGATTCCCTTGAAGACCCTACCCCAATTTTCCCAATTGACGCCACAACTGAAATAGGAGAAACAATTACAATTCTTGATATCGTCCAATTGGAAACCCTTCTGATTGAATGTGAGATTCATGAAGAAATAATGGAATTTGAATGTTTTAGCTTTGTTTATCCAATAGAAATTATTCTGCCAAATCAAGCAGCAACAAGCATTGGATCAGAAGACGAACTTATAGGCGCATTAATTACATGGTTTACAGATAATCCCGAAACAGAAGAAGATCCAACCGTTGTTTTCCCTGTAGATGTTATAAACAATGTCGGTGAAAATATCACAATAACTGACCAAGCTTCATTTGATGACTTGCTTGATAGTTGCGAAGATTTGGAGGAGGATTGTGATGATGATGACGATGATGATGACGATGATGATGACGACGATGATGACGACGATGATGATGATGACGATGATGATGACGGCGGCGAATAAAAAACACCATTGAAAGTGGGGTTCAACCGATGAACTCCACTTTCAAATTTTGAATTACTATCTTTAAGAAAAAAATTAATGGCAGAAGACATCTGCAAAGAAGAGACTTACCAAAAGACCTATTTTCAGCATAGTGAATATCTCAGAAATTTTCTGTTTTATAAATCTGGAGATATGGGCCTATCAGAAGATCTTGCACAAGAAGCCTTTATCAAATTATGGGAAAATTGTGCCAAGGTGACGTTAGAAAAAGCTAAGTCATATCTATTTACTGTTGCAAATAATCTTTTTTTAAATACCGTGAGTCACCAAAAAGTAAAATTAAAATTTGAAGAATTTACTGACAAAAGTCAGAATGAAAAAGATCCACAATTTTTATTAGAAGAGAAGGAATTTAAATTGAAACTTGAAGCTGCCATTTCAGAATTACCTGAAGGACAACGCGTGGTATTCCTCATGAATAGAATCGACAATAAGAAATATAGAGAAATTGCGGAAGAATTAAATCTAAGTGTCAAAGCTGTTGAAAAAAGAATGCACCTAGCTTTAACCGCTCTCAGAAAAGTACACAAGAAAGTTTAAACAAATAATAAGTTAATCATAAAAAATATATCATGGCCTATGATGAAAATATATACGCAAGAATAGTTAGTGGAGAGTTAAGTGAAGAAGAGATAGAAGGACTAAAAAAATCTGGAGAATGGGAGGAAGTCCAAAGCATATTAAAAGCAACGGACAAATTCACTCTCCCAAAGCATGATAAGGAAAAAGGGTTTGCTGATTTAATAAATAAAAGACAGGAAATTAAACCTGCAAAAACGAAAAGACTTAACCCTCTTCTAATTGGTATTGCTGCTAGCTTGTTAATAATGCTCGGTTTTATATTCTTATTCAATGATGCTACCACAACAATCAAGGCAGAGCTGGCGGCTATTCATAGTGCTACCCTTCCAGATGGTTCTACTATTACCCTAAATGATGGATCTAATCTCCAATTCAATGAAAGAAATTGGGATTCACAAAGAAAAGTCATGTTGAAAGGTGAGGCGTATTTTGATGTTGAAAAGGGAAATGAATTTATTGTTCAGACAAGTCAAGGAACAGTTACCGTGCTTGGAACACAATTTAATGTAAGATCTTGGGGAGATAACTTCTATGTTGAGTGCTATGAAGGCAGCGTAGAGGTCACTTATAAATCTGAAAAATCAGTACTAAGCAAAGGTGAATCTGTTCACATTATTGATCAAAAAATGAACAGTAAAAATACTATTCAAAATATTGAACCGTTATGGCAAAATGGAACCCTGAGATTTCACGGAGAAAAATTGACAGAAGTATTTAAAGAGATTGAACGCCAATTCAATGTATCAATCGATTATAAGATTGATTCTAGAAAATTCTCTGGTTCGTTTAATGAAAAGAAACTAGAGGAAGCCCTTCGGGAAGTATGTGGACCTATGGGCTTAAAGTTTCAAATTGACAGCAGTAAAAAAGTAACTATTAGTAATTAAGTGCTTTGTGAAAATATCGATTTTTGTATTTCTCATATTTTCTTGGAGTTCCTCCTTGGGACAATCCAAGTCTATAGGGCAATACATTCAAGAGATAGAACTCAACTCATCTTTTATCTTCAACTACAATGTTGAATGTGCTGATACTATTCATCTAGAATATGAATTTCAGGAAGAATACTCGCTTGAAAAGATTAATGAGTTTTTCTATCACTCTCCAATCGATATAGAAGTAAAATCTAATCAAATAGTTCTTTTACCTCTTGAAAAAAAATCCTTCACTATCTGTGGAAGTGTTAACTCCAGTATTGATAATGAAACATTCCCTTTTGCTGGAATCACAATAGGAAAAGGTCAAGGAGGTCAAACCAATGAAAACGGAAAGTTCAAACTTACAATTCTTGCATACAAAAACGACTCAGTTCGCTTTAGTTACTTAGGATACAATCCCAAGATACTTATGGTACAAGAACTAATAGATTGTCAAGACATTCATCTTGAATTAAATGAGGATTTAATCAATACAGAAATTATCATAAGGGATTATATCTCTAGGTTTATTACAGAAGGCAATTCCTATGGATCATTTGTATTTAATTTTGGTAAAGCAAGCGGGAAAAGTGATATTTCGCAACAAGATGTTCTACAAAAAGTGCAACTACTACCAGGCATTCATAGTCCAGATGATAGTGCTACCAATATAAATATCAGAGGTTCAACTGCTGACCATAATTTAATTTCTTGGGAGGGAGTTACACTCTATGATGGAGGACACTTCTTTGGGATGACTTCATCTATAAATCCTTTTCATTTAAAAGAAATCAAGGTCCACAAAAGTATTCACGACCCTACCTATGAAAATAGAATTGGTGGAATTGTTGAAATGAACTTAGTTGATACTATTGTAGGACCAATAGCATTAAGCATCGGAAGCAATCTAACTGAGGCTCACTTAAATATATCAGCTCCATTCTTTAATAACAAACTGAGAGTAATCCTTGCCGGGCGAAGGTCATTAATTGATTTATTTGAAGAAAGTCCGACCCTAGAAGCCTATGCTTTAAAAACTTTCCAAGGAACCGTAGTTCTAGAAGATGAACAAGAAGAATCCATGGAGCAAGAATTATCCCTAACATATGGAGACATAAATGCTAAACTGATATTACAACCGAATTCAAGTTGGAAGTTGCAATCTTCATTTCTTTATTCCTTGGACGAATTTAATTATTCTTCAACTAACATATCCGATATTTTTGAAAACAACAACACCCTCGATTCCAAGACAGTTGCATTTTCTAATAAACTAGAATATAAACATGATCCAAACAATACCACAAGTGCCCAATTAAACTATTCAAACTATATTTCTGCAAGCAAATTTGAGATTACTGAGTTATCAACAGCCTTAGATTTCATCGAAGAAGAGTTAAACAATAATATATCTGATTTTACTTTCAAACTAGATCACAATAAAATAATAGACTTCCATTCGATAAGGTTTGGCTACGTTTATGATAAAAAAATATTGGAAAATTTTTACTCAAAAGAATCGGACTACGAATATTTAAAACAGTCAGAAACTTTTACTCAAGGCAAATTCCATCACCTATTTGCAAATGATGCCATCAAACTTCCTAAGTGGCATTTAGACTTTGGGGCTAGACTAAGTTACGCGGTTGCTCAATCCAACTTAAGAGTTTCACCAAGATACTCTGTACGATATAAACCAATTCCTAATCTAACTTTAAAAACTGGAGGAGGTATTTTTTATCAATACATTAGACAACTATACCAAACTGGAGGAAGCCAATTCAATCTATCAAATACTTTTTACACCTTACCAAGCACTAAAGATGAAACTCCGCTTAACTCCAAAAAACTCACTCTTGGTGCTGTTTACAAGAAAAGAAATTGGTTAATCGATATAGAAGGATATTACCACCATACAGCTGGTCTATCAGCAGAAAACCCTAGCATCAAAAATGAATTCATTTTAAATGATATGGGTGAGTTGATTTCAACAGGTGTAGACATTTTAATAAGCAAGAGAATCAAACAATTTCAAAGTGCTCTATATTATTCCGTTTCTAATCAAATCGTAACCTTCCCTTTCTTTAACGAAGACGAAAAGGAATATTTTCCTGCTAATACAGACCAAAGACATGTTTTCAATTTTACCAACAATTATACCTTCAGACAATTTACAGCTCAGTGTGTATATCAATACCGAACAGGCCTTCCATATACCAACGGAAAAGATGTGAGGCTTATCATGGACAATGAACCTGGTGAAAATTATGAAGTCGAGCTTGAAGGCATTAATGAAAGACGACTTAAAGACTACCATAGAGTAGATATGGCTTTAAATTATAACTACAATTGGAAAAAGACAAACTTTGATGTTGGTGTCTCAATGCTAAACATTTTGAATAGAAAAAATCTTCAAAGCAGGCAATTTTCATTGGTCAATATCAATGATTCTACTTCAGAACCAGAAATTCTAAACACTGAGAAACATCAACTTTTAAGGACTCTCATCCTTAACTTTAGAGTTTATTTCTAAATAACTTACTTTTAAGGTAGGGTAATATCCAACCAAACTGTTTCATAGTTAAATAACAAACTATGAAAAATAAAATCATCTTATTACTTGTCGCTCTAGCTCAATTCAGTAATACACAATTCAGTATTGCACAAGAGTCATTTCTAGATTTTGAGGCTGTCAAAAAATCTGCAACTCTAGAAGATAAAACCATCTTAATGGTTTTCTCCGGATCTGATTGGTGCAAACCATGTATTCAGTTCAAAGAAAACATCTTGAAGGATGATCGCTTTTCTACAGAGCAGAATGAAACCCTCCTACTCTACCTTGACTTTCCTTACAAAAAACAAAATGCTTTAAGCAAAAAAGAGCAAATCCACAATGAAGTGTTGGCCGAAAAATATAATCCAGATGGCCAATTTCCTAAAATTATTCTCTTGGATTCCAAAGGAGAACTTTTAAATGAAATTAAATATCAAATAGCAATGGACTACAAAACATTTGCCCACGAGCTAAATTCTATTAAAACAAAATAACATGAAAGCCTATCACCATTCAACAAAAATAATGGGCTGTGGATTTGTTCTCACCGCAGTGCACCAAGACCCACAACAAGCATGGGATGCCATCAGATCAGCCGAAAAAGAAATGAGAAGAATTGAAGATTTAATCTCAAGTTGGAAAGAAACTAGTGAGACTGCATCTATTAATGCGGCGGCTGGAAGAAACCCTGTAGAAGTTTCATCTGAGCTTTATAAATTAATAGCTAGAAGCAAAACCATATCGGAACTGACATGTGGTGCCTTTGACATCAGCGGCACGATTTCAAGATACTTCTGGAATTTCAACAGGAAAGAGAATACCTGGTTGTCGCCAGAAGAGATCAGTGAATTGCAAAAATTAATAGCCTATCAAGCGATAGATCTTAATCAAGAAGACAATAGCATCTACCTAAAGAAAAAAGGAATGAAAATTGGCTTTGGTGGTATCGGAAAAGGATATGCTGCCGAACGTGCAAAAATAGCCATGCTAAACGTAGGTATCGAAAATGGATTGATCAATGCTTCTGGAGATTTACTATGTTGGGGCAGTCCACCAAACGAAAATTCTTGGAACATCAACATTCCTAACCCTATAGATCGAACTAAGAACTTACTCAACATAGGCATCGATAAAGGATCTGTCGTAACCTCTGGATCATTTGAAAATTATACTTTGATCAACGGAAAGAGATACTCTCATATCGTCAATCCAAGAACAGGTAAACCAGTAAGCCACACAAAAAATGTGACTGTCATTTGCCCCAATGCTGAATTTGCAGATGGCATGGCAACGGCTCTTTCAGTCTTACCGATTGACGAAGGAATTGGATTAATAAATAAATTAAACGGAATAGAATGCATCATCATTGATGACAAAGACAACATTCATTTTTCTCACCAATTAAAACAAAATGCATATGCTTAATAGAAAAATAATGCTCGCACTGTTGTGCATCTTGGGTACCAGCTGCGCGTCAGTCAAACCCTATCAAAAAATGTATCTCAATGATCCATGCATGGACTTGACCAGCAATAAATTGGATTATTTTGAAACTAATTTTCAAACTTACCGCGAGGGTGCTTCTGGAGCTAACGGAGGTAAAGTAGGAGGAGGTTGCGGATGCAATTAACAATCATCACCTTCATCGTTCTGATGCTCATGTGTGTAGACCATGCCAAAGCACAGATAAGAGATTTCCGATTTGGAGAGAAACAATTATTCAATCGGAATGATACAATAGAACAAGCCCAGGAGACTTACACTAGACCTGATTGGAAAAAAATAGACATCAATTTTCTTAACAGTTATTATGCACAAGATGGAAATAATGGCGCTGTAACTGGCGGAATTGGGACAGAAAAACTGACTGATTTTACTCAGAAATTGACAGTTAATTTTCCTACGAGCGAAAGCTTAAGATGGAATGTCGATGCAGCATATGACTATTACTCATCCGCATCAACAGACAATATTGATAACATCCAATCTTCAGATAGTGCGTCTGATGTGCGTGCACAATTTGCAATCGGTGCAGAAAAGAAGATTGACAAGCAGAATAGTTTTGGCCTCAGACTTGGGACCAGTGTTGAATATGATTATACTTCTTTTAATGCTGGGATGAATTATAGTTTTTTAACTAAGTCCGGGAACACTTTAGTAAATTTTAATGCACAAGCATTTTATGATTGGTGGTTACTTATTTTTCCCAAAGAACTCAGAGGCACTGTTCAATTACAAGATAATAAGAGACAATCATATAATGCTTCAATAGGAATCAACCAAGTGTTAAATAAAAGGATGCAAGCAGCCTTGATGCTTGAAGCTACTTACATGTCAGGTCTTTTATCTACTCCTTTTCATAGAGTGTATTACAAAGATCAGATATTGGCAGGCATAGAAAAATTGCCTAGTCAAAGATTAAAGCTACCGATTGGATTAAGGATAAATAGTCATCTGAGTGAACGTATAATTTTAAGGACTTACTACAGATACTATTGGGATAGCTGGGGAATGAGAGGACACACAGCAAGCATAGAATTACCTTTCAAGATCACAAGATTTTTTAGTGTATATCCCCACTATAGATACCATACGCAGAGTGCTATTGATTACTTCAAACCCTACAAAGGTCATGATTTAACAGATGCATACACTAGCTCAGATTATGATCTATCTAGTTTGAGTTCACACACTTATGGCTTCGGATTAAAATATTCGAAAGCAGAGGGAATTTCTAATATAAAATTACCTTTTACGTCATCCTATCTTACGATAGAGTCCGTTGACTTAAAGTACAGTCACTATAGTCGTAGCACGGGACTCAACGGTAATATTATTAGTGCAGGAGTTAAAATTACGTTTTAATAAATAAGCTTATTCCTCCTCAAACTTTGAACTAGCTTGGGGAGGAATAAATCTAGAGTGATCTGTCTCACCAAATGTCTTTTTTGAATTGGCTAATAATTCATCTCTTTTAATAGTTGATGATATGTCACTTTCAACGCGTGATCGACTCACACTATTAGAACTTTCTTTACCTCCTAACTTTTCAGTTTCACTATTTGATTCTTTACGGAATCTTGGTGGAGGCGGAAGCGAACTATTAGTTGTTGCTGATCCAAACTTTGAATCAGTCGTCTTACTGATGCTTGAATCAGAAATTCCTGCCGTAGTTAATTGACCTATACTTAAATCTTCTTTCTCCGCTTTATTCCTTTTAAACTCCATAAAACGTCGACCTACTAAAAACAAACCAATCAACAAGGCACCAATTCCAATAAGGATATCTCTAGAACTTCCTCTTAATTCTTTCAGAATAGCAAGTTTCGCCTGTGGATTTATCATGTTTTTTGAAGGATCAGACTTGATATAAGTCACTCTTGTTTTCAAAGCCGTTGGCAACTCTTTAGTTTCTTGCTCCCCTAAGTATTTTTGTCCATTAGCATCAAACGAATAAATAAGCCTGTAAGATGTTCCAGTCGGTACACCTTTAATTTTAGTGGTCACTTCTTTAGATTTGTCCATATCGTAAGTTGCAATAGCAGTGCCTCCCTCTTCAATCAACTCAATACAAAGGCCTTGCTCCTTATCGTTGATAACACCAAAGTGAACCAATAAATTTTGAAGACCAAACCAGATTAGAAAAACACCTAATAGACCATTTACAATTCTCTTAATAAAGTTCATAAACTGAAATTATAAAAAATATAAATAAAGTCACCCATATCCACTTAAAGAAGGATCAACTGAATTATCAAAGAATAAGTTTAGCTTTGGAGAAAGTATCTTTTAGACACAGTATTATTACCTTCTCGAATTTCTATTTACCCAAATGTCCATTGATCTTAGACACACTATCCTTGGCATCTCCATACAACATTTCTGTATTTTCCTTAAAAAACAATGGATTCTGAACTCCGGCGTATCCAGTAGCCATAGAACGCTTCATGACTATCACTTTCTTTGCCTTCCACACTTCTAACACAGGCATACCATATATTGGACTGTTCTCATCGTCTTGCGCTGATGGGTTCACAATATCATTTGCTCCGATCACAATTACCAGATCCGTTTCTGGTAAGTCTTCATTGATTTCATCCATCTCCAATACAATATCATATGGGACATTTGCTTCAGCTAATAAAACATTCATATGACCCGGAAGACGTCCAGCAACTGGATGAATTCCAAATCGAACAGTTTTACCATCCTTCTTTAACGTCTGAATCATTTCATGAACTGGAAATTGTGCCTTAGCAACAGCCATTCCATAGCCCGGAACAATCACTATGGATTTAGAATCATTGATCAGATCTACTGCTTCGGCGTGATCAATAGAAGTAACATCTCCAGTAACTTCCTTAGCCGGGCCAGTGGGTGCTGCCCCAAATCCGCCAAAGATCACAGACAAAAATGATCGGTTCATTGCCTCGCACATAATAATCGATAATATTGCTCCCGATGACCCAACTAGTGCACCGGTAACTATCAATAAATCATTTCCTAACATAAATCCAGCTGCAGCTGCAGCCCAACCAGAATAAGAATTTAACATCGATACAACAACTGGCATGTCTGCTCCACCTATCGCCATCACCAACATCACTCCTATAAAAGATGCAATCCCAGTCATCATCAATAAGTAAATCATTCCACTTGTTCCTGCCGCTCCCAAAAACATCCATCCAAGAACAAAACAAACAATAACTAATAAAATATTTACCACATGTCTTCCTGGATAAACCAATGGCTTTGATCGGATCTTACCTTCCAATTTCCCCCAAGCAATGATTGATCCGGTAAACGTAATTGCACCAATAAACACCCCGATGAATATTTCAACCAAGTGAATATTATGCTCGACTCCAGTCAATGCCTGAGTCTTTGGATCCATGTAAGACCCCACTCCAACCAACACTGCTGCTAGTCCAACAAAACTATGCAAGATGGCAACCAATTGAGGCATGGAAGTCATTTCAACTTTACGAGCAACGACTATACCGATCACCGATGCGATAGCAATTGCTGCTATGATGTATGCATGGCCTGACACACCCTCTCCTAAAATGGTTGAGACTATGGCTATAACCATTCCTGCTATTCCAAATAATACCCCTCGCTTGGCTGATGCCTGCGACGACAATCCACCTAAACTAAGAATAAACAATATACTGGCAAACAGATATGACGCGAGTTGTACTTGTGCTGATATCATCTTTACTTTTTAAACATTTTCAACATTCGATGAGTAACCAAAAATCCACCAACTATATTTATTGTTGCAACTAAAATGGCAACAAAAGCGATGATGGTCAATGGATTTGAAAAATCATTATTGGTCAATAAAAGACCTCCTATAATAATGATTCCACTGATCGCATTTGTAACAGCCATCAATGGTGTATGCAATGAATGTGAGACATTCCAGATGACCTGCCATCCCACAAATACTGCCAATACAAAAACAGTAAAGTGTTGCATGAATTCAGCAGGCGCTACCAATCCTAATAAATATAGCCCCAGCCCTACAATTGCTAAAGTCAAAAATAAACGACGAGATTTTTTCTTGGATAATTCTTCTTCCGTAGGTTTAGCCACTTTCACAATTTCTTCTTCAGCAACTTTTGGCTTTTGTGGACTCACTGGCAAAGGTGCAGGAGGCCAATTTACTTTACCCTCATGAGTTACCATCGCCCGTGAAACAACAGCATCCTCCATGTCAATTTTGAAATTCTCATTCTTGCCCATGTCATCCAACAAGTGACATAAATTATTCCCATATAATTGACTCGCCTGAGCAGGTAGTTGATCCAACTTCCCAATGATAGTCACACCATTTTCGGTTGTATAAATTTCACCATTTTTGGTCAAGGTACAATTACCACCAGTTGACGCTGCTAAATCCACGATCACAGATCCTGGTTTCATCGCTGCCACATGATAGTCCAAAATCAATTTTGGTGCTTCTCGACCCGGAATTTGTGCCGTAGTAATTATGATATCCACTTCCTGAGCCTGTTCCAAAAACATTTTCATCTCTGCCTCAATAAATTCCTTACTCATCACTTTAGAATAACCCGAGGAAGTAGATCCGTCTTCATCAATTTCTACCGTCATAAAAGTAGCGCCCATACTTTCGATTTGTTCTGCTACCTCCTTCCTTGTATCAAATGCTCTCACAATAGCACCCAGAGAATTAGCTGTACCAATCGCCGCCAATCCGGCTACTCCTGCCCCAATCACCAAAACCTTAGCAGGATCAACTTTCCCCGCTGCAGTGATCTGTCCATTTAAAAATCTTCCAAATTGATTGGCTCCTTCAATAACAGATCGGTACCCTGCAATGTTGGCCATAGAAGACAACACATCCATTTTCTGCGCTCTTGATATTCTTGGAATTGCATCCATGGCAATAGCATTCACCCCTTGCTTCGCAATCTTAGCAAGCAATTCTTGATTGGTTGCAGGGTACAGATAACTTAACATGACCTGCCCCTTATGCATCAAGCTGATTTCCGATTCGGAAACAGGTTGAACTTTTAAAATAATATCTCCTTGATTGAATACCTCTGCAGCAGAACTTAAAATTGTTGCTCCAGCGGCTTGATACGCCTCGTCGCTATAATTGGCTGTTTCCCCTGCCCCACTTTCCACTAGTACCTCAAAGCCTTGCTTGATTAGACGCTTTACCGTTTTAGGCGTTGCACCCACCCGCTGTTCTTCCGTCGAGCTCTCGCTCGGAATTCCTACTTTCATAATAGAATTGTTGGTTTCTATAAAAATAGCAATAATTTATCAGTAGGAAAACCTAAGGCCAAAATTGGATTATACAAGCAATTGGGCATTAAAATGTTTTATCTCAAAGATAAGAGATTGATGTAGGACATAAAAAGATACCACAACAATCCAATAACAACAGGACTTATCAATCCCATCATCAACAATGACCTCATGCGATCCTTCCTAATATCTGCTTGAACAGATTCTCTGATCTGCTTAATTTTACTCTTAGAAAGTTCATTACTGAATTTCTCATTATACTCTGAGATTTCCCCAGCAACCCCTAAACCAAAATCTTTTTTTGAAAATTTACCTGAAGTTCTTTGAAGACTACGATTGTATCTTATTTTATTAATACTTGAAGCAACGAATCCCATAATGTTAGTTTTAAAAGTAAAAACCAATGATTACTATTAAAACATCCACGATTCAAATTAAATTCCCACTTCAATAATTTTAACAACCAAGTTTCTAAAAAGCACTCAGCCTCAAGTACTGAGTCTATTGATTTTACGAGATCGTCTTCTTGAAGCTGAAATACACTCAGAAAAGGACTAATCTAACCAGTGGATTAAGTACTTAAGACTATAGACTATAGACTTTTTACCATCTGACCATCAGGAAGTTTACTTCCTCATTTCTTATCCCGCACCCCCATCCTAATCTTCGCCGTCATCACCACTACCCCATCCGTATCTTTCACATCAATCATGCAGAATACCTCAGAACAGTTTTCCCAATCAACTTCAGACAGATCACAGCTTGCCATCAAGTCAGTTTTTGCTTTTTTAAGATATTGAACTTCCATTCCTGTTGGAATCCATTGACGGTGCTTAGGGATAGAAGCTTCCATGCAGATACCTCCTGCAAATTCACAGAGGTTACACATTGCAATTGCATGAACCGTTTTCAGATGATTATGAACAGCTTTACGTTTCTTCATAGACACCAAAATGTAATTGTGTCTTATTTCCTCGACGTGCGGTCTGATGGTCGTAAAGTAGGGAGCCATTTTAGACACTGCTCTAGAAAACATAATACTTCCTAATGGAAATTTGCTTAACTTCTTGTGAAGCCCAAGTACTCTATTCATCCTATCTAAATTTCTGCTAAATTAAACGGTAAGCTTTAATATATTAAACGGATCATTTTCATCTTTTGCAAAATAAATCAGACTACCCTGCAATGATTTTATCCGTTCATTAATGGTCAACAACCCAAAGGAAGTTGCCTTCTTTAATTGTTCAAAGAAATTATAAGACTCACCATCATCCATCACTTGCAACACAACCTGATTTCGTTCTTGGTGAATCAAGATTTTACATCTGCTACCCATAGAGTGTTTTACAACATTGTTGCTCACTTCTTGAATAATTCTATAAAGATGTAATTTAAGCGATGGATCTTCAATTTCTTTTTCAAGCCCGTACTCAAGACTGAACTCCAACTCTTGAGTAGTATTTAGCTGCTTAACTAATTTATCAAGAAGACTTTGCAGCTTATTATTTTTAAGATAAAGTGGACTGATTGAACGAGTCAATCCTTTAATTTTTTCTATTCCATCATCAACCAATAAAATGACCGAAGAATCAACTTGACTATTTTGTAAAGATGACTTGATCGCAGCAAGGTGCTGTCCTACATCATCATGCAATTCACTTGAAATTTTACGTCGTTGATTTTCTTGAGCATGCAGCAATTGCCCTTTTACTTTTTGCAATTCACTGTTGGTCTCTCGAAGTTCGCCAATCAATTCTTTTTGGGAATCTTGAAATTCTTTTAACGTGGTAAACTCTGACATGATAACCAATAATCCGATACAGCCATTTTTCTCACATTGGATAGGAGATTTTTTCACTTCAAACCAGCGAGTTTTCTCGTCCATGTCTTCAATGGCTACACTCTTCTTAATCGTGCTTGAAGTACCAATGACTTGCATGTCCCCCTCTTCGAGAATCAAAGAATCTATTGCATTCAAAAATGAAGGGATTGTCTTTCCCACAATTTCATCCTGTGACTCAGCCCCGACAAACTCAATAAATGCTTTATTACACCCATTAATAGTCAAGCTCCTGTCTTTATAAAAGACAAGATCAGGTATAGCATTAAACACATCATAAAAATGATCGTTTAAGTCGAGCCCAGCATTTTGGCTCCCGTTTTCGGTCGTTCTATCTGAAATCAAGATATTTTCTTTAATGCCATTTAATACTCATAATGCCGTTAATTCGTACAAATCAACAATTCGTTATAAAGATAATAATCAATACAGAAGCCTTTAGTAATTAGAAGACTTTTCGACCGGTTTATTTAATCCTTCCTTTTTTATCCTCGCTTCCGCAAATATTAAACCTTAGACCATCCTAATTGCAAATCCCACCAAACCATCGTACTTTGTAATTCAATGAAGAAATACAAGATAAATGAGGATATAAAAAAGGCTGAAACAATAGATTCTGACTTTTATCATGATTCAAAAGCCTGGGAGCACGCCAAAGAGAAAATCTTTGCCAATAGCTGGAATTATATCGGAGATCCAGACACCATGCTTTCTGGAGAAAATAATGTCTACCCGTTTACCTTGCTTGAAAAGTATCTGGACGAACCTCTTCTATTAGTCCGTCAACAAGAAGGAATCAATTGCTATCCAAACATATGCACACACCGTGGCTTCAAACTGGTACAAAATCCAGGCAAGGTTAAGAAAATGACCTGCGCTTATCATGGCAGACGATTTGGGCTCGATGGTCAATTTGAATTTATGCCAGAGTTTAAAGAAGTAGAAGACTTCCCAAGACCTTGCGACCACCTTGCCAATGTTCCTATTGAGACTTGGGCCAACACTTTATTTACATCTGTCAACCCAGCCATCGATTTTTCCAAAATTTCAGAAGTACTAGATCGCTACCTGAGTTTCTTACCGTTCAATGAATTTAGAAATGCATCTGAATACAACGAAGATTATATCGTCAACGCACATTGGGCTTTGTACCTAGAAAACTATATGGAAGGATTCCATATTCCATTCGTTCACAATGACCTTAATAGCATCATCGACTACGGAAAATATAAAACTGAAATTTTTGACCATGTGGTCATTCAGACTGGATATTCAGATAGCTCTAGCATCAAGTTTGATTTACCGAAAGGGCATCCAGACTATGGACATGATGTTACAGCCTATTACATTTGGGCTTACCCAAACTTCATGATCAATTGTTACCCTTGGGGAGTTCAATACAATGTTGTCAAACCTATCAGTCCAACCCGCACAAGAGTCAAGTTCATATACTATGTTTGGGACCAAGAAATTTTCGACTTTATGGAAGCCACCAAACTAGCAGATAAAACAGAGCGTGAAGATGAATTTGTAGTAGAAGAAGTCCAAAAAGGAATATCTTCAAGATTTTATAATACAGGAAGATTCTCTGCCAAAAGAGAAAAAGGTGTCCATTATTTCCAACAACTAAATGCAAAATATCTAAACACATGAAAATATTCACAAACATCCTCTTGACACTTGCAATTCTCTGCTTAACAACCGCTTGTAATCAAAAGAAAAATCTATCTACCTCAGACTCAACAAGCACCCCAACAAATAAAACAGAAACCATAAATCCAGAAGTAGCTGCATCAACAACCATAACCTACAACAATGATTGCTTTACAGATCGTGCAGTAACCAAAGAAGTGATCGACATAGAAGTAAGCATGACCAAAGTCATGAACATGTTTATGTTTAGCTTTGATAGTACAAGATGGCAAGCTTGTGAAGTTCCTGCCGAGTATCATAAAGAAGGTATGAAAGTAAAAGTCTCCGGCCAAGTGCTAGAAATCCGACCAAACGAAAGAAGAGCCGGCACCCCCTTCAACATCACCTCCATCAAAAAAATCTAACCCAATAATCCCCAAATCATTTTAATCAAGTCCTAAAAGGACGATAGACATTAGCCATGGAGGCAACTCCATGGTCACTCAATTCACACAAAAAGCTCAGAATGGACGACATACATTAGCCATGGAGGCAACTCCATGGTCCTCTCATTCCCCGACAAAACAACATATTGTTAAAAATTTACCCCTCCCATGTTAAAGCTTTTGTTTTTCCATAACAATAACAAACATTCAATCCCCTTCTATCGTTTTCTTTATACTTCCAACCCAGGATTATAACCTTTCCATTTTCTCGAAATTCAAAGCTTTCCATAAAAAAGCTAAGAATATAATTCCGACTGCCTAAAGGCTGTACTGAATAATATGGATTGAGTCTTAGATAAAATCAAAATAAACTCCAAACAAATGAAACACATTCTCACAACCATCGCTCTCTTACTTGCCTTTACTGCTTCTTCACAAGTAAAAATCGGCTTAACTGCAGGTATTAATAAAACTGATGGGCTAGATAGAAACACAGATTTCTTACAAATCAATCCAAAGACCAGTTATAATGTCGGACTAGGTCTAGACATAAAAATCATTGACCGCTTATCTTTCGAGCCAATAGTTTTATTTTCCAACAAGGGATGGATACTTGAAAACAACTTTGGAGATGAAACAGATAGCTCACTGCAATATTTAAGCGCTCAGCTTCTCGGAAAAATACACATTATTAAAAATGTGAAAATATTAGCTGGCCCAGAATTCGGATATTTGCTTAAAGCCAAAACAGGCGATTCGAATGAACCAGTATTAGGCTTATTCAACGAAGGAGAATTAGGTGCAGTCTTTGGATTAGAAGTTTCTTTCTTAGAACGAATTTCCATTCATGGAAAATATTCCTTAGGACTTAATGACGCCCTTAATTTCACTTTGACAGATGAAAATGGAAATAACATTGGCGACTATTCAATTAAAAACAGAGTTATTATGGTTGGGGTAACGATTTATCCATTTAAAGTGAGTGTGAACTAAATTGAGCTACAATTTCTAAACCTAGATTTCAAGTGTATCCGTTACAATAGCTTTGAAACAATTGAAACATCAAAGTTACCCCCATTCTTTACTTTACTTCAAGAAATAACTCAGGTTCCATCAAGGACAATTTCAACTCTTACGGTTAAAAAAATGCCAGTGTCCTCCTCTCGTTATCTTTATTAGCACACCTAAATCCAGCTAAAAAATAACTCAATTGAGATTAGCTTTATTAATAACCTATAGTTATTAATAATTTGAGTAAATGATATTAAAAAGCATCAAAAGTAAACCTAATTTTAGGTTATCAAAATCTTCAAATAAGAATTTAAGTACAGAATACCATTCACCTCTCAAAGGCATCACATTGAGTAAATCCACTTTGTTTGTGAAATACTGAATCTATTATAAGTTAAAATGGAATTGAATCAAATAAAATTTAATGCTGACATTTATCAGTCACCTAAAAAAACAAATTGGACTGGAAGAGCAACAAATCCTCACAAAGAAAATCAATACTGGCATCAAGAAATTGAATTGATTGATTTAAACGAAATTCAAATCAATGCTGATAAAAAAAATACAAAAGTCGCATTATTAGGATATGCATGTGATGAAGGAGTACAAAGAAATTTGGGAAGAAAAGGAGCGATTAAAGGCCCAAAAGCTATTAGAGAACGATTGGCCAAACTTCCATTTCACCACAGAGTAAAGAGTGTGATCGATTGTGGCGACATCAATTGCATTAACACCAACATGGAAAATAGCCAAAAGGAGCTTTCAAAAACCGTTAGTTACTTATTACATAAAAATATTTTTCCAATTATCATTGGAGGTGGTCATGATGTTTCCTTTGGTCATTTTAATGGAATATGGAATCACCTTAAACATTATGAAAAACCTAAAATTGGCATAATTAATTTTGATGCTCACTTTGACCTCCGCGACTTAGATCAAGCAAACTCCGGCACACCTTTTAACCAAATACTGAAAGAATACAATGACTTTACAAATTATTTTGTCCTCGGCATTCAACAACAATCTAACACAAAAGAATTATTTGATCTCGCCAAACATTACAAAGTTGAATACCTTTTCAACTACGAATGTGTGCTTACCAATTTTGAAGAAATAAAAACAAAACTTTCCTCTTTTGTTGAAAAACATGACTGGATTTACATTACCATAGACATGGACGGATTCTCTTCAGCTTATGCACCAGGTGTAAGTGCCCCTTCACCACTTGGTTTCACACCTTATTTTATAATGCACATTTTAAAGTACTTGCTGGAAACTAAGAAGATTATTTCCTGTGACATTGCAGAATTGAATCCAAGCTATGATAGGGATAATTCAACAGCAAATTTGGCCGCAAGATTAGCAGATTTCATTATCTCAAACGTATAGCCATAGAAAATAAAAACTGATTTTACAAAATCCCAATATGCTTATGAGTCTGAACACTCAACTTCCATTGCGGATTATCCTTAACGTATTGAATTGATTTTTTTAGATCCTCATCTCTCATAGGACTATCCAATGGCTGGACATAAAAGTGTTGGAAATCAAAAGCTGCAAAATCATCTGGCTTGATCTCGTCTTGTGGATAGACAATTTTTAATTCGTGTCCTTGCTTCACCACAATCTTTGAATTTGCTTTAGGGCTCATGGTGATCCAGTCGATGCCATCTGCCAGCTCAACCGTTCCGTTAGTCTCGATTGCTACTTCTATATTATTATCATGCATTTCTGCAATCAATTCTTTATCAAGTTGTAGAGCAGGCTCTCCACCAGTACAGACTACAAAGCAATTTGGACCTGGATACAGTGATTTAATCTGGACAACCAATTCTCTAGCAGTAAACTTACCTCCATTGACACCATCTGTTCCTACAAAGTCAGTATCACAGAATTTACAAACTGCCTTATGTCGATCCTCTTCCCTTCCTGTCCATAAATTACAACCACTGAACCTACAGAATACCGCAGGCCTGCCAGAGTGAAATCCTTCACCTTGAAGCGTATAATATATTTCCTTAACAGAATAAATTTTTGACATATCGGGCGCGAAGGTAATTAATTATTTGACTGTGCGGATAGCTGTGGCTTCAATTTCAACCAACATTTCTGGATCTACCAATGCACTGACCTCAAGCATCGTGCTTGCAGGTCTTATTTCACTGAAAAACTTCCCATGCATTGGGCCTACCGATTCCCAATCTTTCATATTGGTAACATACACCCTTGTTCTTACAACATCCTTAAGCGAGAAATCATTTTTCTCAAGAATATCCTTGAACATATTTAAGATGTATTCTGTCTGTTTCCCTGCATCGCCGGGAAATAAAACCTTCCCTCCTTCTGCAGCAACAGTCCCAGCAATTTCCATGACATCACCGACAACAACAGCTCGACTATATCCGACAATCGGCTCCCACTTTGCTCCTGAGGTAATAAGTTTTCTAGACATTTATTTCGCTTGATCCAACTGCATATACAAAGTCTTCACGATGTTATACAAGTCAAACTTTGGTGAAAGAAAATCTTTTGATGGGAATACCCATCTGATAATTTGTTTCTGATCAACAAAAAACATTTTTGGATAACCAAGCTCTCCAGCATAAGGTCCTTCTGAAATCATTTTTGCATTTGGGATGACTGCAAAGTCTACTTGAGTCTGCTCAGTGAATGATTGCATTTCTGCTTTTGTATTAGCAGTATATGATATGATTTTTAAGTTTGGATTTTCAGCCTGCAATTGATTTAAAACTGGAATCTTCTGAATACAAAGATCACATTCCAATTTCCAAAACCACAACAAGACAACCTTGTCTCTTTGGTCAAGTACTGAAACTTGATTTCCATTTAAATCAGATGCCATAATCGGCACCACTGAAGTTCCTTCAAACGATTGCACTAAGTCTTCAACTTCTGGTGTTCTAGGCTCTAGTTCAACCAAAAAATGATTCTGAGCAGTTGCTCCGAAAAACATAAAAAGAGATACAAGAATGATAACCGATTTTTTCACGTTTCTTTATTTGTGAAGTTATTTAATAATTAATAAGATACTCAGCCAATTCACGCAGACTAAAAACCACTAAATCAGCCCCAAAATATTCCTCGTCATTGCGATCAGGAGAAATTAACACAGTATACATGTTAAGTCTTTTCCCAAATTCAATATCAGATTCTGTGTCACCCACCATAATTGACTTTTTAAAAGAGATATCTGAAAAAATCTCTTGAGCTTGAAAAGCCATACCGGGGTTGGGCTTGCGACAACTAGGATTGAGGATGGCTAAGTGAGGGCAATATAATACTTCATCCAATTTTGCCCCAACTTCGCCCAGTTTTTTAGACATATGGTCGTGAATCTCCTTTAAATCTTCATGACTCATCAATTCTTTGCCGATTCCCTGCTGATTGGTGACGACTATTATGTATTGGAATAACTCATAAAATCTTGCGATTGATTCTATCGCTCCAGGCAAAAATTCAAACTGCTCTACCGTCTTAACATAATCGCCCATCAGACGGCTATTGATCGTCCCATCCCTATCAAGGAATAAGGTCCAATCTCTGTCAAAGTCTTTTTCTTTAAAGATTCTCACTTTTGCTTATGATATTTTATTTGGAAAAACGCTGAATGAAATGCTTGTGCAAGTCTTAAAATTGGCATTGTAAAGTCTCTTTGCTTTCTCGTTGTTTATAGCAGTAGCTATTAAATATTTATTTATCCTTGGTTGGGATAGATATTGCTCTCTTAAACTGTACTTCATAGTTGAAAATATTACAAAATTGGGATATCTATCCACACTATCCCATTAGCACATAACTTATCAAAACTCATACCGATGTATCACCGGTGTACTCTTCCTCCCCTCATTGGCGATATACAATCTATTCTGTTTATCAAAACAAATCCCCTCTGGCTGACGATGATCATTTCCATCAAGCTCATAGATTTTATTTATTTCTCCTTTCTTATCACAGACCAACATCAAGCCACCTTTAAATGACAATATGTAAACCTCACCAGTTTCAGGGTGAATTGCAATTCCAGAAGGGGCGAATAATTTCAATCTTTTATCAAGAAGACTCGACACCTCTCCTTTAAAGAAAGACCTCAATTTGTTATAAGAAAATAACATCACCGGTTCATTATTCATTTTTTCATCAACCAATGAATAAGAATAAACAGCCCTGCTCCCCGAAAAATTCTGTTCTCTCAACAGCTCAGGTTTACCCTTTAACGCAATCAGCAGTTGCTCATCCACATAACTCAAACCCTCCACATTGTTTCCTGCATTTAAACCAGTCTTAAATTTTCGCGATCTCTGCTCACCGACAACATGCTCACCTATCTCTTGCTCCCCGACGACATGCTCAAGCACATCTCCTTGACTATTGATCAGATATATCTTATCTCCCACCAACTCAACTCCCTCATAATCTCCAATATTTCCAATCTTCAATTTCGATTCGATTCTTTTTTCCTCAAAGTCTATGAAATACAAAATACCCAACTCGTCATCGTGACCGATTAAAACATTTGCGGAAGCATCATAAGTTAGACCAGAAATCTCAAGCAGAGAACTCGGTAACTTCATCGACTTATTGATGGTAGGCATCTTACTTCCAGATACCACTTCTTTACTTTGGTGGCTCACTCCTGCTTGACTTTCCCTCTCTTGACTTCCTCCTTCTTGACAAGCACCAAGAAAAAACGAAAACAGCAAACCAACAATCACAAATTTATTCATCTTATCGATCAATTTTTAATTTGCCCACTTTCTGAAGTACCTTGATGATTACATACCAAATAAAACTACCCAGCAAAGCAAAAAACCAAGGTCTTGAAAACTGCATTAAATCTCCTTGTGAAAAGAATGCCTCGAGCAGTTTAAAAACAAAGAAGACAAGAAATAAGTTCAGTATTCCAGCTTTCTCTTGCCTGATTATTTTGATCCAACTAAAACTAAGATGCGATTTCTTCCATTTTGATAATGCCGGAATAAATGCAGGTACTCCTTTGGCCCAATCAGCATATCTATCCCCATATTTATCTCGTAAGAACTCCTCCTCTGCATACATGATTCTTTCATAGTATAACCAGTACACAAAAGTGAATGCTACAATGAACCAAAGATTTCTTGTCAAACAAGCAATTCCAAGCCACATAAAGTAATTCCCAAGATAAAGTGGATGTCTCACCACTGAGTACGGCCCCGTCGTATTTATATGATCTGCAATCTGACCTTCATTGGTATTTCTTCCTGAAGTATTTTCAGCTGAATAGCCTACCGCAATCATTCTGATAATCAAGCCCAAGATTGAAATCCCAAGGCAAGCTAATTCCCAAGTCATCGTTTTTGAGGCATCAAAATCAGATAAACCCTGCACATAAACCCATAATCCCGGGAGGATTATCAACACTGGCAGATAGCTCCTATTTTTAAATAAGAAATTACCCTGTGTCCTAAATTCTTCTCTTAATGCCATTTTCAATTATTGTACTACTCAACTTAGTTACAAAGTTAGGAATTATAACCAATAGCAGCTTCAGAGACAGAATCTTAGAAAAGAAATAACTTTTAATCCTCATCATACTTTATAAAATTTTAAAATCAATTTTCATCAATTCTCTTGTTGTGACAGCCTTCCTTTTCCCTATATTAGATTACAGTTTTGTTTTCTCGATAAGACCTACGTATTATTATTTCTCTTAAATAAAATGCACCCCAAATACTCCCTGATGATAAAACCTATCTTACTTGTTCTGCTATTATTCTTTTTCTTATCCAATAGTTTTGCCCAAACCACAATGGATAGCCTGCACAAAGTAGTATACAACACCTCCAACGACTCTATTAAAGGTGAAGCATATCTTTCCATGGCCCAAATTTTATCATGGAGAGAACCAGAAACAGCCCTCGCCTATTTGGATACTCTGAGTCAAATAAAAATGTTTGAAACCATGCCTGCTTGGCAAGCTTGGTCGGACTATTACATAGGAGATTCCTACCTCACCTTAGAAGAACTGGAAAAAGGAAAAGATTTTGCAAGTAAAGCGATTATACAATTTGAGAAATTAAAAGACACTTTGGGTTTAGCAAGTGCTTATTATCAGTTAGGAAAAAAAGCGTATATCGAAAATGAATGGCCTACAGCAATTGAACAATTTTTAGCCTCAAAGAAAATGTATGAAGACCTAAATCACACCCAAGGCATAGCTGCAGGTCTCAATGGTCTAGGAGTTGCATATAGCCAAGCTAAAATGCAGTCGGAAGCCTTGACTACTTATCAAGAAGCCTTTGATCTATACAGTCAATTAGACAACAAACAAGGAATGGCAATAAACCTTAACAACATAGGAACCATTCAAATTAAATTAGAACAAAATGAAGCTGCTGTTGAATCGTTTAACCAAGTAATCAAGGTACTTGAAGGAGTGCAATACTCTGACAGAAGTAAAGCCAACGCCAGATCAAATAATTCCAGTGCATTATTAAAATTGGAACGATATGATGAAGCCATTGAAAATGGGACTTTAGCTTATGAGTACTACAAAGAATTAGAAATGGAAAATTCAGCAGGTATTGCCTTAATTAATGTAGCTCTTGCCAATCAGAAAAAGGAAAATAAAAATTTAGCGATTCAACAATTTGATGAAGTTTTCCAGTTAATGAGTCAAGACGACCACAATCCAAACCTACTTTCTAAGGCAGCCTTGCAGGCCTCCGAACTTCACAAAGATTTCAATAATTATAAAAAGGCTTATGAATACCTAGAAATGCACAATGCTTATCAAGACAGCATATTAAACAAAGAAGTATTGGCAGAAATCAATGATCTGAAAACAAAATACGAAACAGAAAAGAAAGAAACAGAAATAGAACGTCTTGGCTTTAAGAATGAACTATCTCAAACAAAACTCACACAACGTAAATACACTATTTTTGGATTGCTCGGAGGTCTATTACTATTGGGTGGATCATTTTTCCAAATATTTAAACAAAACGGAAAGATCAAAAACCAAAATCACATTATTTCTAATTCACTGCAGGAAAAAGAAACTCTATTAAAGGAAATACATCATAGAGTAAAAAACAACTTACAAACAATCTCTTCTCTCCTTGGAATTCAGTCCAGAAAAATCAAAGATGAGAAAGCTAAAGAAGCAATTCAAGAAGGACGAAATCGAGTTCATTCGATGGCATTGATTCATCAAAATCTTTACAATAAGGATAATCTCGCCGGTATAGAAATGAAGGATTATCTCAAAAAATTGGGCAATAATCTTTTTAAAACTTATAATACATCCGATGCCAATATTAAGTTAATCACGGATGTGGATCCAATAAAACTTGATGTGGAGACTGTTGTTCCAATTGGTCTTATAATTAATGAATTAATGACCAATTCACTTAAATATGCTTTCCCTGATCAACAAGATGGAACCATTTCCTTGTCCCTAAAAGAAATGAAAGACCAATTGATTTTATCTCTTGCAGACGATGGTGTAGGCTTAAATGAAAACTCTGCTAAAAGTGATGAAAACTCTTTTGGACATTCTTTAATCAAAGCTTTTAAAGACAAACTAAATGCTGACATTTCTATTACTTCGGACACGGGCACAAAGGTTGAATTAATAATTCGCAACTATAAAACCGTTTCCATAACAGACGAAAAAGATAGCTAAACTACACCTTCAGCAATCAGCTCCAATAAGAAAGTTTCTCTTTCAATTGAAAGACCCTTCTTTTCACTAGTCGCCATTATATGCTGGTTATGTTTGATGGCATCATGAATGTTGATCCAAACGGCTTTCATCCCATTCTTTCTTTCATAGGATTCTAGATTTGGAAGACCCAGCTCTTCATTGATCTCACACGTGTAGCAATATGAAATCATATGCTGCACGTCAAACTCAGACCTGTACCATGGTCGATATTCTTCATAGGCACCAAATGGCTGAACGTTTTTAATATCCTTGGCACCAGTTTCTTCCGTGAGCTCTCGCATCATACCCGCTACCTTATCTTCATCCTCATCCAAGCCTCCACCGGGCAAACTGTAATCTTCATATCTTTCAGTATAAAGCAAAAGGATGGTTCTTCCTTTCATGGCAATACCTCTTGTAGCCAACCTTGTGAAAACTGACTTGTTTTCTAAGGTTTTTACATCAGAGTGATAGTGGGTTTTTAAAATTTTCATCTAGGAAATATTTGCACGAAGATATGATTAAGTAGGAACTCAATATCGAGAGGAATCAAATTGTGTATGCTGACTCCTTTGGGTTTCAGCATGCTATCAATTCAACAATAAGCATTAAAAATTCACAATTGCTACTTGGCAAGAAATGATCAATTAGCTCAATGGCAATAATGGTAAAAAATCTTAAATCCTTTGCATTTTGCTGATTTCAACTAATCAAACTCGTTCTCCAACAATTAATTGACCCTAAATACGCCAGCAAACGCATAAAACAAAGGCAAAAACAGCAAAAAAGACGATTTTAGGCTGTTTTTAATGCTTTCAACCGAGATATCTATAAACGACGACGTTTTCGCAATAGGGAGGCAATTAAATAAGTTATTATGCTTAGTAATCTTATTTTTGCGACACTATGCAGTTTATATTTCCGAATTTTTTGTGGGCACTGCTTTTACTTGCCATCCCGATCATCATTCACCTCTTCTATTTCAGAAGATTTAAAAAGGTCTATTTCACCAATGTGAAATTTTTGAAAGAGGTCAAAGATGAAACCAGTAATAGATCTAAGCTCAGAAACTTCTTAGTATTATTATCTAGACTTCTTGCCTTAGGAGCTCTCATCTTTGCATTCGCACAACCTTACTTAGCTGATAAAGTAATCGATCAAAAGCAGGACAATTACGTCAGCCTCTTTGTTGATAACTCATATAGCATGCGTGCACTTAGTGAAGATGTACCACTTATAGATAAAGCCAAATCTACTGCTAGAGATATCATCTCCGCCTTTGGAGAAACAGATCAGTTTCAAGTTGTTACGCACAACCTTTCAAGCAAACAACAAAGATGGACCAACAAAGAAGATGCTTTGCTGCTTATCGATGAAATTGACATCACACCTGAAGTAAACAAACTTTCAAGTGTGCTAAACAGACAAACAAATTTACTCAACACTGTTGATGGGAATAATAACATTTACATCTTATCTGATTTTCAAAAAATTATCTCCGACCTTCCAGATGTAATCGATTCCAACTTAAACGTGCAATTGATGCCTTTCCAATCAATTCAGGAAAACAACATCAGTATCGATTCCGTATGGTTAAACAGCCCAGTTGCTATCAAGAATCAATCTAATCCATTGGTCGTAAAAATCAGCAACTACGGAAATGAAGACAAGAGAGACATCAGATTGTTTGTCAAAGAAAACGGTCAGACCAAACCAGTAGGCACCTTTAACATCAATGCCAATAGTTCGGTAATAGATACTGTTGACATGGTCTTCACCCAAGACGGCTGGCAGAACATCGAAGTACAGATCGAAGATTACCCTATCCTATTTGATGACTCTTACTTATTGTCACTTAACATCAATGACAATGTAAAAATCATGTCACTAAATGAAGGAGGAGGCAATAAATATGTAACAGCTCTTATGAGCGGTCTTGCCAATTTCAACTTGACCAATCAATCGATGAGCAATGTGCAATACAACAAGTTTGTCGATAATGACTTAATCATCCTAAACGACCTCAACACATTAAGTTCTGGCCTTGCTACCGAATTAGAAAATTATATTCTTGATGGTGGAAAAGTATTGGTCTTCCCAGGAGCTAATGCAAGCAAAGAAACATACAACTCGTTTTTCAGCAAGATGGCTAGTAATGCCATGAATGAATTCAGTAACGAAGAAAGAGAAGTATTTAAAATAAACGCTCGAGAATTTATTTTCTCAAATGTATATGAACGCATTGACAAGAATTTAAAACTACCTGTCACAAAAGGAAATTATAAATTTTCAAACTTCACAAGTAGAGGCGGTGAGACCTTGTTAAATTATAGAGACGGATCTCCCTACCTTCAAAAGTACAACAAAGGAAAAGGCATCTTATATGTATGCGCATCTCCACTCAACGAAAACAATAGTGATCTTGTAAAGATTGCTGAAGTTTTTGTACCTATGGTTTACAAGATGGCTCTCTCCTCAGGAGATACCAAAGCAATTTCTTATACCATAGGGAATGACAATCTAGTTGAAACCAATAATGTCAGTCTTGGGGTAGAGTCAATTTATAAAATCACTGGCAAGCAAGAATTTATTCCTGGCCAGACCAAGGTTGGAAATAAAACGATCATTGACTTCAATGATATGATTTCCAAAGCAGGCTATTACGATCTTTCTGTAAATGACACCATTGTTGATCGATATGCCTTCAACTACGATAGAACAGAGTCAAGATTAGACTTCCTCAGTGCGCAAAATCTAAAAGAAAAATACGGCAGTAATTACGAAATCTATGAGGATTTCCTAAAAGCTGATCTGAGTCAAATGATTAGTGACAAGGATAAAGGAAAAAGCCTCTGGCGTTTGTTCTTGATTCTTGCTTTAGTATTTTTGGCTCTTGAAACCTTATTACTTAGATTTTGGAATGTTTAATGCCTGGCATTTATAGCCACAAATAGTACTTCATGGTAATTCTACTCAAAAAAGCGACAATCGTTGATCCACGTTCAAAGTATCATGGAAAGAAACAAGATATTCTGATTGAGAAAGGGATTATAACCAAGATTGCCACCAGCATATCTTCCAAGAAAGCCAAAACGATTGATGGGAAAAACTTAAACGTTTCTCCAGGATGGGTTGACATTGGAGTACACACTGGCGAACCAGGACTTGAACATAGAGATACTTTAGAGTCAACACTCAATACTGCCTCTGCGGGAGGCTACACAAGAATCGGCCTTTTCTCCAATGACGCTAGTCCGATTGATCAAGCTGCAACGATTGGATTTATAAAAGATAGATCAAGCAAATCACCAGTTCATTGCCATACCATCGGTGCCTTAAGTCAAAAATTAAAAGGTGAAGAAATTACCGAAGTAATCGACATGCACCATGCAGGCTCAATCGGATTTGGAGACGGATTGCATTCTATCCAAAAAGCAGGCTTATTAGAAAGAGCACTACATTATGTTAAGGCAATTGATAGCATCATTATCCATAGACCAAACGATGAGACGCTTTCAATTCATAGTCAAATGCACGAAGGAAAGGTAAGTACTTCTCTTGGAATACCAGGTATGCCCGATATTGCTGAATCGATCATGATTGACAGAGATATCGAAATCCTGAAATACACGGATAGCAAAATGCTTATCCACTTAATTTCTACACAGAAAGGTATCAACCATCTTAAAAAGGAAAAGAAGTCTTTAGAAAATAAACTGTTCGCTTCTGTCAGCTATCATAATCTCATTGATACAGATGAAACCCTAGCCGACTTTGATGTCAATAGAAAGTTGACACCACCTTTAAGATCTAACTCAGATAAAAACGCATTGATTAAAGCCGTTGAGTCCGACCTGATCGATGTTATCTGCTCCAACCATGTTCCGATTGATATCGAAGGCAAGGAAAAAGAATTCATATATGCCGATAAAGGTGCCATAGGAATGCAGACCTGTGGACCAGCACTCTTGGAATTTTTAGATGCCACTACTCTCGTTGAAAAAATGGCTATCAATCCAAGAAAAATATTCAATCTCCCTACTGCCAATATCGCCAAAGGAGAAGAAGCTGAACTCACAATCTGGGCCAATAAAACAGAACACACATTCACCCCTAAGGAGAATAAGTCTCGCTCCAGAAATTCACCTTTCTTCGGAAAAATCTTCAACAACAAGGTGATCGCCATTGTCTCCAAAGACTCCTTGGTTTTATGTGACTAAAAACCAACGATTATACATATTTCAAATAAATCTAGATAATTAGCTAAAAAAGTAAGTTCTCAATGACCCACTCATGCCTCATCAGGTCTTAATACTAAATACTTGATACTTAATACTGAAAAAGGCGGAGCCTTTTTCTTATCTTGCTTCCAAAATACACGAATAAAAAATGGCAAACACTCCCGTAAAAAACGGAATAATAATGGGCATCGTTCTTAGTATCGGTGGCCTTGGAATGGCTCTAATTAGCCCAGAATCATATGTTGTTCTTGGAAGACAAATCTTATTACTTGCTGCTCTTTATTTTATGTATAAAATAGGGACGGACGAAAAAGAACTCAATGAAGGAGTTCTCAGTTTTGGAGAAGCATTTAAAGCCATCTTCATTGGTTCAATAATAGCCTATGCAATACTTAACTTCTCTGAATTTGTGATTTACAACTATATCAAACCAGAGTTAAATCAAATTACTTTAGATGTATTTATAGATGCTACAAACAAAGGCCTACAATGGGCATCAAGCACTTTTGATATTAATCTAGAACAAGCTAGTGCTGAAATGAAAAAGGAATTTACTTTAGACAAAGTTTCAAGAACTCCAACTAATGCTCTTATTACCATGATCGGTAATTTGGTTGCACCTTGTATTATTGGAGGCTTATTAATGTCCGCATTTACAAAAAGCAAAAACTCATAATTTAAAACCTCTAGCCCTGAAAGATATATCAGTCATCATACCATTGTTTAACGAAGAAGAATCTCTACCTGAGCTGACAACTTGGATTGACAAAGTCATGCAGGAGAATAACTTTTCTTATGAAATTGTTTTCATAGACGATGGAAGTACTGATAACTCATGGAATATCATACAGGATCTAAAGCAAAAATTTGACGCAGTACGAGCATATAAGTTTAGAAGAAATTATGGTAAGTCGGCTGCACTAAATATTGGCTTTGAAAACTGTGAAGGAGAAGTGGTGATTACAATGGACGCCGATCTACAAGATAGTCCAGATGAAATTCCAGACTTATATAAAATGATCAAGCAAGATGGAAATGATCTTGTCTCAGGATGGAAGAAAAAAAGATACGACAACGTCTTTACAAAAAATCTACCTAGTAAATTTTTCAACGGGACCGCAAGAATGGTATCAGGCATTAAATTACATGACTTCAATTGTGGACTTAAAGCCTATGACCAGAATGTAGTTAAGAACATAGAAGTTTATGGTGACATGCACCGATACATTCCGATCATTGCAAAATCAGCAGGATTTAATAAGATTACTGAAAAGGTTGTTACCCATCAAGCAAGAAAATACGGATCATCAAAATATGGACTAAACAGATTCATCAACGGATTTCTTGATCTGATGACCATATCATTCATTGGGAAATTTGGTAAAAAACCAATGCACTTCTTTGGTGCCTTTGGGGCACTTTTTACCTTCTTAGGTATTCTTATTCTACTATACCTAAGTTTTGAAAAAATGATTTTAGGAGTGGCAGGAATCAGCAGTAGACCAGTTTTCTTTTTAGGTATGCTATTGGTGATTGTTGGGGTACAACTTTTCATTGCAGGTTTCCTGGCAGAGTTGATATCTAGAAGTTCGCAACACAGAAACGAATATAAAATCGAAGCAGAAATATAATTTTGAAAACGCTAGTCATTGTCGGCCCTGCTCACCCCTATCGCGGAGGCATCGCTTCTTTCAATGAAAGATTAGCAATAGAATTTCAGAAACAAGGATGGCAAGTAAAATTGATCACCTTCACTCTTCAATACCCTTCTTTTTTATTTCCTGGCAAGGACCAATTACATAATGGACCAAAACCAGAGAATCTTCACATAGAAAGAAAACTTAATTCCATCAATCCCTTCAGTTGGTTTAAAACTGCAGCGCATATTAAATCATTGAATCCTGACCTGGTCATCACCCATTTCTGGCATCCATACCTTGGACCTGCCTTGGGTAACGTACTCAGAAAATCAATCCCAGAAAATATCACGATTGTCCACAACTTATTTCCTCATGAAAGAAAAATAGGTGACACTCATCTCATAAAAAAGTACCTCGCTAATTCCAATCGATACATCGCACTTTCTCAGAAAGTAGTGAAGGACTTGGCAACTTTGACTCCAGCCGAGAAGACAACTTATAGTCCACATCCTGTTTATGATATCTATGGTGAACAGATAGAAAGTAATGAAGCAAAAAAGAAATTAAAGTTATCGGAGGAATACTCATACATTCTTTTCTTTGGATTGATTAGAGCTTATAAAGGACTTGATTTATTACTTGACGCTTTCGCAAATTTTGATGCAGAAAGTAAAAAGGTAAAGCTTCTGATCGCTGGAGAATTTTACGAGAATCAAGAAAAATATATCCAACAAATTGATAGCCTTGGTATAAAAGACAAAGTAATAATCCACGACCACTTTATTCCCAACGATCAAGTTAAATACTATTTCTCTGCCTGCGACCTAGTTGCACAGACCTATCATCGTGCCACTCAGAGTGGTATCATGCAGATTGCAATCCAGTTTGAAAAGGCAATACTAGTCACCAATGTCGGTGGACTAAAGGAAATGATTCAAGATGGAAAACATGGCTACATCACAGAAGTAAAATCAGAAAATATTACTACCGCAATCACTGACTTCTTCAATGATTCAGAAAAACAAGTGAAATTCTCTCGCAATATGGCTATTCTTAAAGAAAAATATAGCTGGACCAGCTTTTACCAAAAGATAAACTCTATTACCTTTAAGCCATGAAGAAAGTCAAACAATTAATTTCTGCAAGCATTGAAGTAAAAAACAAAATTCTTGATGATGAAAAACTCATCGGAGACATTTGCCTAGTCAATGCCTTACTGAAGGAAAGATTTTCTTCTGGTCATAAAGTGCTATTCTGCGGCAACGGTGGCTCGGCTTCCGATGCTCAACACCTCGCTGCTGAGTTTAGCGGTCGGTTCAAGTTGAATCGCGAAAGCCTATTTGCGGAAGCGCTACATGTAAACTCATCTGCATTGACTGCTATCGCAAATGACTTTGGGTTTGACCACGTCTACAGCAAAATGATTGAAAGCAAGGGAAAGGCAGACGACGTATTAATCGCCATTTCAACTTCAGGAAACTCAACCAATATCGTTAATGCATGTAAGAAAGCACAAGCTACTGGGATGAAAGTGATAGGCATGACTGGTTCAGCGGCTGGAGCAATGGATGAACACTGTGACATCCTATTAAAAATGCCGAGCACGGATACTCCTCGTATTCAAGAAGCTCATATTCTCGTTGGACACATTATCTGTGAAATTGTCGAAATGAAAATGTTTAAGCCAAAAGAAAGAGGCTTGATATAGCTATACAATTATAGATACAACCAATAGGCTTTAAATTTACCCAAGGTATTATACTCAATCGCCGGTGCTGGAAATTTAATGAAATTCAGCGCATGCAATAAATCCTTCACCAATTTTGAATTGGTTGGAATCTTAGTCCAATCTATATCTGGTGAAAGTAGGAACTGCCGATACCGCTCAGTCTCTGGCAAAGCCACTCCTCGCCAAGATGTCTTATTTTCAAATTCACCAAACATTCCATTGGCACTATATCCAATTGCTATATTAAGCCAATCAGGTATTTTTTCATTCTTAATGAAATTATTGACATTGGCACTTAACCAATATGTATGACCATTATAATCGTAGAATAAACTTTGAAGCGCATTGTCCCCCAGATATCCGTTGGATTGATCCGCGTATGCTGA
>JAULCF011520095.1:0-13213 GCA_032361265.1 Devaleraea mollis
AAGTTACTAAGCGATCGAGGAACGCAGATGGTGGGGAGTGTCATAGGCGATTTGTGCAAGTTAATCGGCACCAAAAATGTCATGTACACAGCCCACCATCCTCAAATTGATGGCCAAGTAGAGAGGTACAACAAGACTTTGGTGGATATGCTGCAGAAAGAATTGATCGATGAGGAGAAATGGACAGATCTTAAGATACAATTGTACCTCTTGCAACTTTTCAGTACAATAGCTCTAAACACAGATCTACCCAGTTGTCACCCTATGAGGCCATGTTTGGAGCTCAGCCTTTCGAGATCGACCATGTCATGTTTCTCCAGTATCGCATAGACGAAAACACCGACCCTGCACCTCTAGCAGTACGGTTAAGTCGAATGCACGAGGAGTTACTTGAGATGAGAAAAAAGGCGAAAAACGAAGACGCTAATGACTATAACAAAGCAGTTAGACAGAAGAGTTACGAGGTGGGAGAGAGAGTCTATGTTTTTAATATCCTCGGCCTTACTTGCGCAGGCAGAAAATTAAGACCGCCGTGGTTCGGCCCATACGAGATCACAGAAAAGCTATCAGATATGGGTTACATGATCAAGGGCGTGTGGTGAATGGGGCGATCGCAAGAACACATGTCAACCGCCTGCGGCGTGCCAGCAACACGCAAGCCGAAAGCGGAGACCCTATGGAAGGGATGTTCCCAGACTCGTCTAGAATTTTAAGGAATTTGCTTGGTGCGAGAGGCAAGGGAGAGAAACGAGAGTTTAAATTACGATATGTGGGAAGGAACGGCTTTTTGTGGATCAAGGAGTCCGAGGTACCGGAGGTAGTAGTGGCGGCTTACGACCTGAAAAATACTGGCCGGAAGGCCCGAAACTAAGGCAGATGCGAGGCCACTTGTCCTAGATCAAGATCTAATGTGTACTACGAAGTGGGGGTTATGTCGAGGATTCCTAATTACTTCTGCGTACACTAAAAGAGTTTCACTAAGGGTCAAGTCGCAAAGCCCTTGAACGGTACTCTAGCTAGGAAAGTGGAATCTCGAGAGTGGCTGAGCCACGCATTTGCATTCGAGCCGAGGAAGAGACCAAGGGTACACATTACGATATTGGAGGCGTTCAGTCAGAAACCCTAAGTACAGTAAGGGCGGGAAGGAGTATTAGCCACAGAAGCTTAGACTGTACTCAAGATTCATGCTCGAGTCACTATACTTTACTGAAGGACTTAAGTTTCCACATTCTGTCTCTATATACAAACTTAAGTTCAATCATCCTCACCCTCAAGATCATTCATCCATAGCAACAAGTTCAAGCCAGCGTCTTCTTTTTGGTCTTAGCCAGCACTTTAAGCAGTGCTGGAGGAATAAGGTCACCTTCTACGAAGCGGTTGTGGTGATCACAAGTGACTCTCAATGAGGAGCTCGTCCTCCCTAAGATAGATCACCAAATGAGCAAATATGACGATTTGCGGTAATATTAGGGGGTACGGGAATGGTAGCAAGACGGGCTAAGAGTGAGCCCTCACTAGAGTAAGCAGCCCGCCGCGGAGCCATTATATGGTAGGTCGAGTAGAATTCTAGTGCAGGTAAGGTGCCACAGTTTTTAGTATATATATCCAAGCTCGCCGGCTTATCTTGCCGAGTGAGGCAGCGATAAAAGAGCTTTCGCTCAACTTGTTAACTTTAAGTTTAATTCATCGCCATCGAGGTTAACCCGGAGTTACTAGTCTAGAGTTGCCGAGGCGAATGCAGCTGACGGGCTAGATGAGACTAAATTACTCATCTAGCCGGGCCAGTATCAGGGGTGCGAAAGGCGGGGTGGGTCATATCGTCGGCCTATTACGATATCTCCGTCAACTCTGCGGGTATCTTTTGATCGCTCATAGCATCTATAAAGTTACCGCAATATTATCGCAATCCTTCTAAAAATCAGGAGTAGAAACCCGATATGTCTAAGCATGGTCCTATTTCAGCCTATTCCACCTAATAGTCCGGAGAAATCGTCGAATCGAATTTTGTATGAATACCGTATGACTGCAAGCGTATAAAACTTACTACGCAAACTCGTCAGCTCATGACAGCTTTTGTAAGCGTGATGAGATCTAACCTGTCCTATTATCAAATCCCTCTTTTAAGCACGGTAGAGAGCACTGTCGGGGTTCGACACGGTACAGCTCACTGTAATAAAATGTCAATTATAATCAGTGAGCTGTACTGACATATTATGTCAATACTTTAATATTATTAAAATACTGACATTTAACGACAGTGTGCTGCTCTCTATTGAAACACGTTCCAGTAATCAGAGCCTCTCGAAACTTTGAGGTTATGTACCGTATCGATCTCTGAGCTCCGAAGTAATGTACTGTAGCGGTACAAACCAATCCTCTACTTCACACTCCAACAGGTCTACAAGACTTATTAGTAAGTTGCCGCCCATTTGCACAGCAACCATCCACTAACGCTCCGCAGAACACTGAAGGATTATAACCGCGCGTCGTTTGTAGGCGGAGCGATTGCTTTCCATGCGAGCGCCTCCGTGCTCGCTCCCTTTGCGCACGCCAATTCCCGGCGCGACGGGTCCGCCAGGATTTTCGAGGGAAGTTCATCGAAACTGCAGCGCGACTGCTCAAGCAGTAGCGCACTGCGCGCCGCTTTCGCTACTCAACTAGCGCACTTTCCCGCGAGTCTTTCGAGCCGCTACCGCCACGCAGTCACCCTGAAATGGTGACTGCGCGGCGGCAGTGTCGTGAAAGACGCGCGAGAACGAACGTGTTCGAGTAGAGTAGCGAATGCCGCGCGAAGGCCGACGAAAATAGCATGAGACACGTCGCGGCGACGAGTTTAAGTAAATTCTAAAAATAGTTTGAAATTGATCTTTTCTAATCTAATGCATTCCTATTGCGATATAAATAGAAAATACGCCCACTGCTATACATTAGGGGTGTCTAATTAGCGAAATAAAGTTCCCTGCATGGGTCGTGTTTTATACAGAATTTCGCCGGTTTTCTTAAAAAAGAAAACAAAACAAAAGTACAGCGATGTCCAGAACGCAACCGAAATATTATCTACCAAAGAAACACTAAAAGTGAGATATGTTACAGTATGAGACAAAACTCCTTGTCGATCCTGGATAAAAGTTCTCAAGAAGCAAGTGCAAGTGGGACCTGTCGCGCACGCTTGAGAGTGTAGAGTGGAGATAGCGGAGAAGAAGCGCTCAATTCATTAGTTGGCGAACGTGCTATACCCCGCGTTCGCAGAAAATGCGCTGAAATCGGGGTCACTGCCTGAGATATGTGGAGGTCGGGCTGCTGGAGAGCATCCGGCCCGCGAAGGCGTCAGCGGGAAAGGCGCTTAGTGCCAAGGGTAATAACAGAAGTTCGCGGAAATTTTAACCATCGCTTTTCCTTGATGGCGCTTTGCTTTGAATGTGAACAGAAAACCATCGAAAGAACCGGTCGGCTGAGAAAAGAACGATTCAAGCTTTCTAAGCGCAGCCGGACACGGCCGCGGGTCGTTGATTTTATGTGCGCAGTCAAAGATGGGTTGTGGAATGGTGGGCAGGGGGAAATTTCATATGGCCAGCCATTCGCAACCCCACGCCTCCGTTCTTCCCGGCGGTCGGAAATCTCATCCTCAACCTCGCCCTATCCCTCTACTTAGCTATCATCCGCCTCTCCACAGAGCGCCTCTATCCCTTTATAGTCCTTCCACGCACAAATACCACGGTCTTTACCTAGCGCGTCTCACCTTGTGTTGGGCGTATTGAATACTTGCCTCTCTTCAAGTGCGGTAAAGTTCACGAGTTAAAGCATGTTGTAAGCAGATTAAGTTCAACCTTCTTACAAGACCACTCATGAATACATGCCGAGGAAACCGGTCTGACGCATCGTCACTTCTTTTGAAGTCGATGGCTTCCGACGCTCTCGACTACGAAAACCAGCACTGTCATACCTCATGCACACGCACAAGCCGACTAGATTTGAGTCGGCGTGTGCGTGTAAATGAGACATGAACAGGTTTGGCTTCCGCGGCCGAGCGACGCTCTGTGCCACTGTTCAGTGTTACTGATATTTGTAAGATGTTTTCGTTGAGGCGGGATTACATGAGATGATCATAGTTGGTAAAACTATTTGGTTTTATTATTTGGCGAAAAGTTAAACCTATAAAACTAATTGGTTTTTGGTTTTACTAGGTTTAACCAATGGTTAAATTAGGAGTAAAACGGTTATCATACTGAGTTGTCATAGAGTTACCGCAGTATGATCATGGCTTCGGCCAAGTCGGCCAAGTTGAGTTGGCTATGTTGGTCACCTTTTCGCTTTTTGAATGGGACAGGAACAATCTGAGATGGAGGCGAGGATGCCGATCTCTTGCCTGCGTTGGCACTGGCATTTCGCGGGTTGGATGGCTCGTCCACCGCAACAACTCCAACTTCAAACGAATCTCCACTGCCACTTGACGACATTTTTAGGGGTGTTTGTGGCAATGAAGGATCCCCCGGGAGAAAGGGAGGACTGGATTCACGGACACAGGGTGAAAGCGCAGGCAAAGCGACAGTTATGTCTGTGGAGTCATGGCAATTACACGCGTGTCCGTGCACGGAAGGCGCCATCTTATGTGCTCTTCTCGGATCGCTCTCCTAAATCCTTGCTATCATACCTGTTATCATATCTAACTTGATATGATAACAATTATGATAACTGTAAGTAAAACGAAAAACCAAGAGTTAAACTCATTTTGGAGCAAAAGTTAAACTAGTAAAACAGTACAGTTTTTGGTGTTAACTTTACCTTTACTTAAACTCCCTGCCAACTATGGAGATGATGATACTGGTTCATTTTATTATACTGCAGTTTATTGTAATTTAGTATCATTACAAGACGCAGTTTCATCATCCCATCAAAAGCCCAGCCCAAACCTCTTTCCGCAGAGACGCCATATCTCCTTCGTCCTCTTCCTTCTAGTGCAGAGATCGTGTGGAGATCTCTAATACCCATGATTCTTATAGAGGAAGAGAACGTTAGGAGATGGGAGACCTCCGCGGCATTAACGGTCGCTTTGTTTCGATCCGCAAATAAACTGGTTCATTCGCAGGCAAGAGTATCCTCGCTAACTCTTTTAGAACCCGTCTTACACTTAACTACAGAGCGCTCTGTAGCCAGAGTAAAGACAAAATTGGGTTGAACGCAAGAAAAAATATCACTACTCCTCTCTGTGGCACAAAGACAAATTAGTTTTCTCATGATGAGCGCTCATCTTGAAGAAAATGAATTTGTCGCTGCGCCACCGAGAAGAATAGTGATCGTTTCTCGTGCGCTCACCTCACCTCAGTTTTTCTTTTGCGCTCATCTATCCACTGTCTAGATAATTATGCAGCTGTAATTGTTCCGTCACCACTCTATCTTGACAGTTGATAGGTGATCATCTAGCTCTATCTCAAAAGAAAGACTGAGGTGAGGTGAGCGCAAGAGAAAGGATCACTACGAAGCCCGTATAAGGGGGTCGATTGGTTGATATAGCGAGATGTGGAGAAGTGATACAGCCACGGTTCACCAACCTACATCATTTCACGCAACTACAGCGAAGAACATTGCTCGACCAGCAGTGGCTTGCTCTCCCATTTCCCTTCTATGCGACGGGGCTCCATCTATTTGCATCAATGCCACTTCCGCTCGAGCTTCTTAAGAATAAGTGGCATTTGTGCAAGTCGATGGAGCTCCGGCATGCGTTCTAGTAAAAGCGCAATCGGTGCATGTAGACGGAGCTTCGGCGCGTTGTATTTGAAGAGATTGCAGGACACTGCGGCCGGGGTAAGGTACGGAAGAGTCCGTCCACCTTCTTTTACTACTACAAGGATAAGAAGATGGAAAGATACTGCGAGTTGGGCGCGGATTTCTCAACGGACCGCTAGTAAGGTGATGAATGATTATTCTCGAGGTGACTGCGCCAAAAGACGGCCGCGGTCGTCGAGAAGCGAACGCGCTAGAAAACGGGAATTAACTTATACCTTGAAGGTGGCCCTGCCGGTGACATAACGTTACGCCCATCGGGTAAGGCTTATTCGGCCGCTGAGCTCACAGGCCTTGGCCTCCGTGCAGATTCGGTCGGTTAAGAGTGGTAAGGCTTCCGAGGCAGCTAGGAATGCTGAGCTTAGCTAAGTTGGCCACCTGAACAGCCCACAGACTCTTCGGCTGCATAAACGGGCAGTTGTCTGCGTCGTTCGTCGAAGACGGCCGCCGTCCGCCGGCCTGCGGATGCGATAGTCGGGCGTTTTTTGCAGATAAACGAGCATTGGTCTGCATCGTTCACCGAAGACAGCCGCCGTACGTCGGCTGACTACAACGAACGATGCCAACCTCTTCAGTGCGGCCGCCGTCCGCCGGCACGGCCGAGACTGGCCGTCTTCGACGAACGACGCCAACCACGCTGCAGTGGCGAACCACACTTCAGTGGGTGGCGTTGTTCGTCGTAGCCGGCATGCCGGGTAAATATTCGACCGAAAATGTAAGCATTGTCTAGCTAGACTCCGAGGAATACCACTGTGAAGTATCAAGCACAGTGTTTTTCGTACCTTTTTTTATGTAGATATGGTCGGTAGATAATTTCCAAACCCGAAACTCGATCTTATCAACCGTCATTATCTTATCTTTAAGCAAAAAGCAGTACCGATTATTAAGGCAAAACTGTCAAAAAAAACGTGCTGTCTTATTAGTTATGCAGGGAACGTAAATTAGTTAACTGGTAACCCCTGTTTGCCATTGTCAGAATTGGCCTCCCTAACCCTATTGGGTGATAGCACCTTTTTGTGCTTGGTATCTGTTTTGGGGATTCTCAGTTGGGGTACTGTTTTGGGGTACTGCTTGTGTGACGTGGAGGCACGTGGCCCCATGAAGTTTATCATAGGAACACGTTAGAGATCGGCGCGCAATCCGCGCCGGTGACCCTAGGTGGCGAGCTTGGCGCTCTTCATTGTTTCTACTCTAAAATCTAGTGATTCAGCATTTATAACGTACCAGTATACCCTACAAGGCATAACAGCGCGTTACCGCAGATCCAGCTCCGCGCCGAGTAAGACGGCGAGGGATGCCCCCAGAAAAGGGCACTAAGACCACGAAGTAGCATTTCGTGGCATCTCTGCGCGCCAGTTCTACGTACTGAGAGACGCTTCTTCCTTCTGGGCCTAGGACCCTAATTGGATTCAGATTGGCTTACCCGAGTTATCGCGTCATTCTAGAATAAGGTTTTCTTCACTTTAAATCACCCTTTTTTCAGACAGAAACTTCGAAGGTTTTAATTGTCGTCATCCGCGCTGCATTTTTGCTAACCCTCTTTTTCCGCACCTTTTGCCAAATGTTTACGACAAAAAGAGAAACGGAAAGAACCGTCGTTTTTTGATACAAATCTACGATGGAGCCGAAAGAGGTGAAGGGAAATTCTGCCCGTACGGCTGACTATTTTACCTCCCATGCTAAAGAGGCGCACCCGAGGCCCAGCCCAGTGGACCGCTCCTCGACGGAGCCCAGCCTGCGGGACCACCTCTCCTGCCTGTGTCAGCGCCCGACTTTCCGACGGACCAGCCTGATGGACCGCCTCCGTCCGAGGCCCAGCCTGAAGGACCTCCACAGGGCCCTGCGTCGGTGGATGCCGCTAATCTATGCTCAAGCGCCCCGGCTGCCCAGCCCTCAAGACCGCCTTTCCTCGAGGACCAGCCTGAGGGACCGCTTTCCGGCCCAGCGCTTGCCTTGCCCCCTTTCAGTCCTGTTTCTCTGAGCAAAAACCATGCGCGTGACCACGACCGCCCTGTGGTCTCAGACTGCCCGCTCACTCCTCCTTTTCTGTATTTGCTGTGGCTGAGAGTAACGAAAACGTATCCGGCGTCTCTTCTGCACTATCCAAGATTCTTCCTACAAAGCTTTCTAAATCCGGTCGACTTATTCCCCTTGACTTATCTGCCTCGTCTTTGAGCGCCCTCCGAGGAGGAATTGCGAGCCTCGAGATCGACAGCGCTATCGACTCGTCATCGCCCCGCGGCATGCCGATTGGTGCGCCGTATGATCTCCCTCGCCCTGGTGGAAGAGAAGTCACCGCAGGTGCGTCTAGCGAGCTCGACCCCAACGTTAAGCGTCGCAGTAGGCCCAAGGGCGGCATGCCGGGGTCTCGCGGCCCACTTCCCGGGCTACGTCTCCCCAGTGTGCTAGTAGCAAGCCGACGAGCAGTGGAGCAAGCACCAAAAGATATTTGGTGTCTAGATGGTCGTCCAAGAGTTTCCACGACATCAAAGGCGTACCCGGGCTCTCTCCGATGGAGAAAAAGATGTCGAAGCTCTTTGGGTCGCAGCGCTTACTCGCCCTCACCTCTACAAGCTTCAATTTTGCAGACATCTTGCATAGCTTTGTGAACAATGACCATAAGCTTGGCTCTACAGTGGGGGATATCCAACACATTGGCGCGCAGGGACTATTCGAGATTCTCGAGCAACTATCGAGGGAAAGGATCTGTAGACATGATCCTGCCTTCGAGAAGCACCTCGCGCAGGAACAAATCGAAGCTATGGGCGACATGAGCCACAGCTTGGTCCTCATCAATTACTTTCATGACGTGAATGAGTACTGTTCGCGTCCAGGCGCAACAAGGTGCGGCGTCCCGATGTTCCCGCATTACATCCCTCTTGGATGCGACCCTTCCCTGTCGCAGGAATTTTATGCTTACTATGCTACGAGCCGTGACGGTAGGTACGAAGATGGGACGCTCTATTCCTCCGGCCGGCTGCTTGTTCATCTACCACATCGGCGACACATTGAGCCGGGTATCCCGGTAGCCGTCAATGCGTCTGAAGTTATGAGCAACGCGGGATCCGCATCATGTTCGAGCGCCTCTTCTGCTTCTGCAGTGTCCAAGGCGCAGAGAACTTCAACCGCTCTAGCGTGTGCCATGGTGGCACGTACGAACCGCAACGGGCTTAACCAGCCGTCACTGTCTAGCTCCGCATTATCGCTGCAGACTCCTGCGAGTGGCGTCGTTCTCGGTGAGAAGTCACCGTTGGCTTCCAATGTTGATAGTGCGTTTGAAGAATGTAGTCCCCGTGAACTCGCTCCATCGTAGCGTCAGACCACACTGCCTGCTGGTGCCAACCTATCTTCATGAAGGGTCCACCCGAAGAGGAAGTCAGGCGGCCTGGAGCTAAAGCGAGAGCTGAATGAAGCTTCCTACAAGGTTTAAGAAGCGGTAGTCTCCCCCTTTTCCGAGCGTCACCGTTAGGACCAAGACGGAGCAGAGGAGTAGCTGCCCGTGGCGCTTACGGCGCTGGATAAGTTGCGGAAGGAGCCTGGCAGCGCCTCCAGGCCACCTCGACCTCCGTCTCCTCCCGACTCCCGAGATCCTCCCACTGGGCATCACCGAAGGTCCCATCCGTTCAAAAACTACCATAATTTGGACGTCGCTCACCCTGACTACGCTGGAAATGAAGGAATCGGCAGGCAGCCGACTATGGAGGTGCCCGACTACGAAAGCTCGAGCTACGACTTAACGGCAAATGGGCATCCTCCCTTCGCCCATTCGCCGACGTACAACTGGCACTTCTGCCCGATCATCCCGGCGTCGGAGCCTCGAATTCTAACTTCAGCGGTAAGCCGATAGACCACAGTTGCCCCAAAGAAGAAAACAATTCCAGCGCTCAATCGGCTGTGGCTGAAGACGTCTCTGTGACTTACTGTGATCTCGGGGATGCCGTGCAAGCCCATCTCAGCGGGATAGTTGAGTCCTTCTTCGTTGACCGCAGGCCCGCAGGCGCAGCCCAAGACGTCCTGATAACGGATATCGTAACTCCAAAGCACCCAGCCTTTGATAAGCTGAAAGCTGACGGCGCGATTAGCGAGGAGCTCGGTGGATTTTTGGACATGAAAGCAGTCAAGGTCGTCCTCGCTGATACTGTCACCGCGAATGCCAACTTAACCTGCACAAGGGTTTTCTTAGCTATCAAAGAGTACAAGACTGAGCAAGTACGCTGGAAATCTCGCATCGTCGTTCAAGGCTGTATGGATCGAGCGTCACGGCATATCGTATCCGACGCGGGCAGCTTCGCCTCCATGTCCGTGCGAATACTCCTCGTCATCGGTTTCTCCCTTAGCTACGCCATTTGGACGCGGGATGTTAAGCAAGCCTACCTGCAAGGCGTCCAGTTGGCTAAAAACGCAGGAATATCGTGTAAGTCGTCGATCGCGAGGCCCAGATGTCCGTCGCTGCCTCGTCCGTTAAGCGCAGCCTGAGACTAAGCTTGGAAAGCTACTCTAAGTCGAAGCCGTATGACTGAGCAGCCATCCTCGTCGAAGTCACGCTATTCGCTGGCACTAATGCATTCCAGCTCAACTAACAGAAGATGCACAGGGCAGTCAAGATGAGGGAATGATCATATGCATGAAGGCACCGGTGCTCACCGTGGATCTCGCGGTCGTGAGTCTCCGCAGTTGGTAGACGAAGACTCAGCTGAAGACTTGGCCGAGCTGCATAAGCAGCAGCAGTAGCGATCGGAGACGTCCAAGGAGCCCAAGACCTGGACGCATCAGGGAACAGGCACGATGGCCAGCCCTATCGGCCCCCGCGACGATATTTTGCAGTTTGGAGTTACGGCCGCGAAAACTTGTTTCAGGTGCCGCATGGTAGGGCACCTGGCTAGATTTGCGCGGCGTCGTATGTGAACGGGACCGCCGGACTAGCCCGCCCGAGCGCCCGCCTGGCCGCAAGACTCCGCCGACAAGTACATCCTCTAAAAACTAGTCGGAGGCGGCCATACCCCACCCAAACCGGAGCCAAAAGTCCCAAGAAGCCCCAGGTCGCAGACTGCCGCCGTTAGAAGAAAACCAGCACCCACGTCCGTCCAGCATACCACAGAGGGTGACCTGGGTCTCCAAGACATCCCAAGCCGGCAGCTTCCCGAGACAACCGGTGCCGCGTCCCAGTTCCCTCTTCCTCGCAAGGAAAGAAGACGGTCAGGATTCTCGTACCAGCGCTCCTCCACTCCGACATGGTCGGCGCGCTAGACAAGCCGGGCTCTAAGTCTACTTAGAAAAACGTAGCTACAAGAACATCTTAGAGCAGGTCTCTCTATAAGCATACTTCTTCCTATACCGATGAGTCCTGCCTGTACATCTATAATCATCACTGTGACGTTTATCACAACAAACGCAGTCGTTTAACACCAGAACTTCCTTTGTGGCGCGAAAATCTAGCCAGAGAAGAACGAGGAGCCAGTCACGAGGAATATGGTGACTTCGACGAGGACGCAGATTTCGCAGCACCACAAAAACACCTAAGATATGCCTATGAATTATACTATGGAAAATACAAGCAACCAGTTATAAGAGACTCTGGGCCCAGAGTCTCTTATGCCCGGGCATGTTCGCCCTGGATTTCATATGAGCTTTATTTGAGTAATGGCGAAGTCCCCCTACAACCTTATGCAGGAGACAATGGTGCCGATGGCAAGACTCTAGAAGTAATTATCGAAGGCCGCACTCGCTTCACTCTTTGGGGAAGATCTTTCCTCACCAAAGTGAAGGTACTGCGATGTTCACCATCAGGAGTCCTCCTGGCCAGAAAATGTCTCATCGCAGTGAAGCCAACCCTAGATCCCTCAACGGGCCTGGGCAGTTTCGGACAGACGCGCATTTTTTCAGTCCGAATCCTAACACCTGCCGAGGACGTGCTCGAAATAGCCGACAGTGCCGACCCGTACAAACACCTCCCCAACGGTACAGCAGATCTGGACCCCAGTTTCACTGCGAGCAATGAAATGAAGTTCCCTGGGATCTAGAGCGCCGACGTGCGATCAGATCTAAGAGCCCTTTTGCTGGAATACAGCGGGCTTTTTAGGGGCGTGGGTCTGATCGTACATGAGGAATTCATGATCAACCTTAAACCCAACACTGACATCATTCGCCGTAGTCAAAAAAGACGCAGGAAGTCTCTTAGGGAAGAGAAGATATAGCAAGAGCAGTTTAAGAAGCACCTATAAGCTGGTATCGTGGAAGAAAGCGAGTTGCCGATAGGGGTGAACAATGTGTTCGTCCCAAAGAAAACACTTGACGCCCAAGGCCGACCAGAAATACGCACCCCCAGCGACTTCCGCCCGATCAACGCAGCAACCATCAGAGACTCATACCCATTAGAGGACATGAAAAAGATCGTAGAGTGGTTCTTTTAACGAAAAGTGTTCTCCTCTAAGGATATGAGAGATGGTTACTGGGGCGTGGCTCCTAGGCCGTCTGACCGATATCTGATGGCGGCCAAGACATCTATGGGCCTAATGCAGTTCAACAGAATGGCAATGGGCCTAAAAAATGCAGGCCCGTTCTACCAGAGAATAATAAAGAAAACCCTGAGAAAATATCTGTGGCAGTGTGCAGTGGCATACCAAGACGATGTATCGGTAGCTACATGGGAAAAAGATAACACGTGGAAGCTTTAAGAAAAGTGTTCGAGCTGTTTTGGAAGAAAAATCTGGGAATGAAATTGAGCAAATGAAACTTCGGAGTCCCTAAGATGGATTTACCGGGCTTCGAAGTAGGGTACGAGCACAGACTCCCCCAAAAACTCCCAAAGAATGGCGACGGATAATTACCAGGCCTCCAGCATCGGCAGCGAGCTGCTGTCATTCCTGGGACTCGTGCAATTTTCCTCGTGTCACATAGAGTGTGCGGCCGACCGCATGGCCTCACTCTATGATATGCTGAATGGCACGAGCTGGAACAAGAAAAAGCCTGAAGCCCAGAAAATACACATCTTTGGCTGGCAAGATTATTGGGGCAAAGCTCAAGAAGATGCATTTCTTCACCTGAGGGCTGAACTAGCTAGTCTCACACTCCTCGTAGCTTGCGAGAGAGGAAAACGCAAGCGACTCATCACTGAAGCTTGGGGGGTAGGTAATGGAGCAGTGGTTTTACAAGAACAAGCCCCTGATGAGTTCAGCCTAGTGATTTTCGTATCCCGCAAGCTCAAAGGACTTGAAACAAGATACACAGCAACCGATAATAAAGCCGGCGCAATCATTTTCGCGCTGAGGCAGCTCAGGTCTTACCTAGACGGAGAAAAGTTTGAAATAATAACTGATCACATGGCCCTCATGTTGTTACTATACATGCAACACCCTCACCGCGGGGACAAAAACGCTAATCCCGGATAAAATCAATCGGGGCTGACGTCGATTTGGTACCGTTTTACGAAACG
>JAULCF011521206.1:0-13210 GCA_032361265.1 Devaleraea mollis
GTCGGGCAGTCGTCGGGGCGGTCGGATTGGGCGAGGAGGGTGGCGTCGACTTCTCCGGGAAGTCGCCGTCGTCGTCGTTGTCGGAGGCTTCCTATTTGTTGAGGGAGCCTTCGTCATGCGAGACTTCCTCTTTGTTGAGAACGTCCGCGTCGTCATCGGCGACGTCATCTTTGTCGAGGTCGTCGTTGTCGTCAGTCTCTTTTTCGAGGCTGTCGTTGTGGGCAGCCTCTTTGTCGAGGCTGCCGCCACGCTTCTTCTTTTTCCCAGCGATGTCCGTGAGATTCTCAGTGGCAGAATTATGAAAGCTGTGTACTTACGGCTAGTACAGGCGCTGTCGAGTTAATGAACGATCATACAGCAGGTGCTTCCGGATCAAGTATTAATACAAAAGATCAAAGTGCACTATCGAACTACTATGCGGGGGAAAATTATTTAAGTGTGAGGAACCGGAATTTATTGAACTTCTTTCTATACATGCCCTAACCTCCGAGGGAACAGAAGAAGAAGGTGGGATTATGATTAGTGAGAAAGTAATTCGAATAATGATTTCAAACGTTCCACACTCGGTATTACAAAAAGCTAAGAAAAGAGCAAAACATATTGCTTCAAAAGACAGTTTCTTCTTTGCACATCCCAATGCTGTTGCCGAAACACTTTTGGGTTTGATCGCGAAAGATGATCGCAGTTGTTCATTTCTATTTTGCTGCCTAGTACAGCCAAAAGCACGAGCAACAGACGATGTTGACATTAAAACATCTTGCTTTATTTCACCCTACAAAAGACAATGTCAATTTTACAGAAATATCTTAGGGGCTTCGCTCTTCTGCAAAGGCTCACCGAACTTATGCCATCCGTCATACTACGCCCTCAAGATATCGAAGTGCTCAATTTTCATACCAAAAAATCGAATGAAATTCAAACAAGACAAATTGTATGGTTAATTGAAGACTCTTTAAGCAATCATCTAAGAATCGTTTTCAATGCAGGACTGTTAGAATTGTCGTCACATGATGGAGCTGAAAATAAAACTTTCAAATTTCCTCGGTTGTGCGATTCCGTTGAGGACTGGGAAAACCATCACTTAGCGCTATAAATATCTCTCAACACACTCAAGATTGCTAAAGAACAAGCTCTTGTGCTATGTACAAAGGATGAAGTGAAAATATTTTCACACTTTTAACTGGAAATAGGAGCCAACATGGAAAACGATCTCGAATTGAAAGAGATTCTAGCCCTAAGAAATAGAAAACGCCCAAGAAATCATTGCCATCTTCTCCCAGGAAATCAAAGCCTCTAAAGCCAGCAACGGCTTAATTAGATCAACTGCGAAAGTCTATTAAATATCACTATGACAACTCTAGGAAAAGGCTTAGAGCGCTCTACTTGAACGTCCCTCAAGATGAAAACGAATTAATCATAGACAAAAGTCAAACATGTGCAAGGTGTTTAAAATGTTTTCACGGGGCAGCCTTTACAGGGCGTCGGTGCAACAAGCTCTATGAGGATCGATGGCTTGATTGACATGATCATAATTTGTCAGAAGAGCAGCTTATATCATTTAAAAACCAACGCTCTGAATGCAAGAACGCTGTTTTAGAAGACACGAAAATACGAAGTGCATACTACAAGGATATGGATTTTTTAGTCCGCAGCTAGTCGACGAGCACACACCGGATACACTAACAATCTCTAAAAACCTGAATGAAAGCTTATCTACTAGATCAAAAATACAAAGTACTGCACCTCCAATTTTCACAAAAGCCAAAGTTCCAACTGTTCCTTCAATTACTACTGTATCTGTTCAAACAAAGTTAGATAGCAAGAATCCCCGCTCCTCAAGTTTCAATCAACTCAAATATTAACAAACCAGCTACAACTTGGGAAACAAGAAAAAATCAACGCCTTTACGAAAGGGGGATATTGAAAACTGATAAAGAAATTGTAACTTATTTGCATCTCCCGGAATTAACAGGTAAAAGAGAAAAATAAATTATCAAAAACCTTAGCCGCCAATTAGTACTGATGTATGGGACACGCGTATTTACGTCAACGCACGTGAGTGTGACGCTATCACAGCACGACAAGGAATGGACACGACTACTAGTAAGAAAATCATACACCACCTCCTTTTATCAGGATCATCATACACCAACATTCCCTGTCCACGAAATAAAACACAGGGCGGCACACGCCGCCCCGGCCACCGAGGACGCCGCCCTGGCCACCGAGGCTAAGCAACGCTGAATCCCCCTCCCTCAGTGTGCCAACCTTCCTTGCCTTCGCTCTTTCGACTCCGTCCTCGCTCCTTCCGCGCCCACACGCCTCCGCTCCAGCACGCCTACGCACCCGTACGCCTTCGCGCCAGCGCTCCCTCGAAAATATATCCACAGCGAGACCGCGTCACCACCGCAGCCAAAGCGCTATTCCACAGGGCTGCCGACGGCAATCCCAAATCCACAGCGCTTTATCCACAGTTCTTTATCCACAGTGCTTCCTGGGTGAGTTTCACAGTCAACCAATTCCCTTTCTCTGCTCTGGACGGACCGGAGCAATTCGAATTGATTCAGGGTCATCTGAACTATCCATCTGAGCAGATGGCGGGAAATAAGAACAACCCACCCAAGGGCGACTCAAAGAAGTCTCCCCGTAATCCCAGAACTTCCGCAGCAAGTCCGCCGGGCGGCCATGGAGACACATCTATCCCGTCCCCAACAGGCCGGTCTAACAACTCCCAAGCTGGCGAGATTGTACCTGGACCCGCCCAGCCTCGGAGACGCACTGTCGATAAAGAGACGGGCGGCCGACTGAACCGACGACAACTTCGAAAACTCCACAATCTTCAACGAGAAGCAAGGGAGCGGATCGCGACAAATTGCAAACCGATGATCCAGTTGGCTTCCAGTCGATGACATAAAGCATCGCCACAACAATGGTGCCAGATCATCGCCGTCCGAAGACGATTACGATGACGATGACTATTCCAACGACGACGATGACGATGGCGACGACGACGTGCACACTGGCGGCAACAACAGCGGAGGAACCGATTTAACAGCGGCCGCCGCTGTGCAGCCCGTCGGGACGTAAACCCTCCACCTATCGGTCACTGTGACCTCGTATGCCAACGAACCTCCGCAAAAAGCAAATGAAGAAGACGACGAGATTCAGACCTCCGCAGATGTTAGCGGAGAGGCTGACAATACCGTCGCCAACGCGCAAAATTCTGGCGATGACAAGAGTAGTGCTGCGCCTCCGCCCGGCGAAAATATAAGTGCCGAGGCGGAGGTTAAGCTCGCCGAAGATGAAGTGCATCTGGCAAGTAATAATTCCGGTGCCAAACCTTCTGCCGAAAGCATCGTCGCCGAAGAAAAACCGCCCGATCGCGGGCCGCTAGAGTGGTTACTGCGCTTGAGGAATTCTAACGCCAGCGCCAAGCTAGCAACACCCGGCCATACGCCCTTGAGCGGTCGGACCCCACCAACAACAAAGTTTATGGAGTACAGAGACATGTAATCCCTTAGCTCAAAGGCCCAGATATGTGGACGCATAGAAATCTCCACAACCGGGCGAAGATGGGGGCTAAAAGCTCTCGCCCGGCGATTTGGCGTACTTGAAGAAAAGGCACATGTCTAAATGCAAAACCACCACACAGAAGGACAATCAAATCCCCACCCCTCGGTTCTGCTCCAACCCCGACCCCAAAGCTCGCCAGACGTCATTCTCACTCACAGCCTCGCCGCAGCCGCGCCTCAAAACGCCACGGCAGGAATCCTACGCGAATTATTTCCGGGCGAGCAGTCCGCAGTCGCGACCTCACACTGAGAGGTATCACGACGCCGAGCCACAGCGCTATCCACGTCAGACGGGACATGGCGAAATCATTCTCACCTACGAGAGCCATCGACGCGGAAATCATGGCTGCTCGGGGAGTTGCGATGGCTATGAATACAGCGAGCGGCAAAATGGCTACTAGAAAAATACACAAGGACAATCACAAGCCCCATTCCAATTAAGGCTTTGGCGAACAACGGACACAGTCCTACGCGCGGTATGGCAACTCTGATCATGGCAACAAGCCTTACCCATCCGCCGACCAGGCACGGTGGGATTTCCATGCCTCCGAACGTCAGCATCTCACACGCTTTGCTGACGAAACTGAGTACGATGGTCGGCGCGACGAGTGTGGTCGCCGTAATGATCCTCAGAAGGACAAGGTTCCCCGACGCGATGATCTTCAACATGACAGTGATCATAGCGACGACAACGACAGTCGGGACAAGCCTGAGAACGCGCGTGCGAACCGACAGAGTGAAGAAGACCGCCGTACAGAAAGCGACTCAGACGGCCAAGCGCCAACTCTCCCGTACGGAAAAGGCAAGCACGCGCGGAATGTACTCAGTGACACGCAGACTGAGTAGTGGGAACGTGAAGCCGATGAGAGGGAGGATACCAAAGCTGATGCGGACCGTGCGAACGGGCGGCCATGCGCCGCACGAATGAGAAAACTTCCTACCACAGTTGTAGCGAGTACTAATCCCCTCGGAGGCGTTATGTCGCACCACAGCCGTCCGGGCATAACAGTGATGAATTTTGAAACTCTTTTCCTCTCCCTTACTCACCACAGGCTGCGGTAGCTATCGTGGACATGCCTACCCTACCAAAACCCCTCTTCCCTATGACGCAGGTCAGAACCCTTACGAAAGGATGAATGACTATGATCGCTACGCGCTCAAAGCGGCAGAGCGCAACCACGCCAGAAACACGCGTTCAAGGATCATCTCGTTCAAAGAAACGCTTTATCCCGACAAAATGAAATGACTGACTACAACGCCAGTACTGGTAAGAGGAGGGTCAACGGCTCGCAATTCAATTTCCAAAACATCACGGAAGATGAATTGCGGGTGATCTAATACCCACGCCCTGTCCTTAACGAGACAAAGCCGCTCATGGATCATCCATTAGCTCAAGTTCAACTCTGGCATTGACTCAATGCTCGAGGGCCCCCCTCCTCTGCTTGGTGCGCCCAGGCATGCGCAACTACGAATGGTCGATTTTAGCTGCTGCATTGTCTTTTATGCTGCTGCTGTTTTTTTGCAGTATGTTTAGCGGTGAAAGTATGCTCGTGATATCAAACTTTGAGACATCCTTCAATGCCGATGGCGAAGTTCGTCTAAATAAAACTGAATTTAACTGGGTCGTGTTTTGTGCCATCTCCGACCTTTCGCGGCTCTGTTCCGAATGTAGTTTGTCCAGTACTGCAACGCTAGAAGGGACAGTGGTGTACGCTACGATGTACATCGTGAAGTGCGCCTGGTGCGCGGCGTAAGCATTTCAGTATGTCCTTCGTTGCTGCGTACAGTGCGATAAACGTGATATGTAGGAACCGTGGAATGCCAAATCCTGCATCGCACAGTGCGTCTGGTGTGTTGGGTACTCATATCGATATGTGTTTTGAGACATCGTACTGTGCGATTAATGCTTACTTCCCACCCGACACAATGCACCGTCGTACATCGTACAGTGCGATTATCAGTAAAGGTGGACATTTATGAATGCAACACAATGTTGGTTATGTACTATGCGCATATGATATTTATGAGCGCATATGACTTTTTTTGCGACAATATTGGGTAATGCGGTTTTGGTAGAATACTGTACATTTCCCAATGCTACTAGTCTTGGGACAGTCAGCGTCAGGAAAAGTCCCTCACCCTCCACCGCTCAATCAACAAGACGCGCAAGCCCGGCGATCACAATGACGGTCGAGGCGTCCGAGGTGTCGGACGCCGAGATGGAAGGGGTGGACGCGGAGACCGATAAAATCGGGGTGGATTGCGAGGGCACGAAAGAGGATATAAGTATCCAAAAATTCGTCGCATCCTCGAAGCAATCTTCAAAGGAAGCCACTCCGACGAGAATAGTGACCAAAGTGTCGACAATCCGGCAAAGTCGTACGTGGATAATGACCGCCTGTCATGTTCAAGCGACACCGGCTCCGACGTCAGCCTGCTCGACGAAAAGCACCTGCGCCGACTCTAATAGGCTGTAAAACGCTACGAGCGGAGACCTGGCCAGCAGCAGGTCATCTCGGGCGCCCTCGGGTCAAGGAACCGAGACGGCACGCGAGCGAATTATATTTCAACGCCTCGTTCTCGAGACGGCCGAGGAGCACTTGGAAGTACAAAACGTACACTTTTTCCTTTTCCTAAGCGCTCCTTAGATGATCCTTGGCACGCAATTCACGCAGGAAATTGGTTTTGATGCCCCCGAATGGATAGCCGCCAACCACAACGAAATTAATGGACTGGATCTCGACGAGAAAAATTGAAAATTTCCGGGGGGGGAATTTACGACGGCTAAGGTCAATAGCAGACGCCAGTTTCTAAGTCCTGCAGAAACATGATGCCCAAGCGCCGCTGGACGAGGTCGGCCCGTGCGAGCTTCACGCATCGTGCACTAACATAGGTAGTCTAGATATTCAACATGAAGACAAGAGTTTTAAAGAAATTCTTTCTCGCGCTAACACGGCCATCATATAATACCGCGCAGACTCACACTACTCTGCGCAGATTCCTTCTGACTTCGAAGCCAAAGTAAAGAGGTTGTTTACAAATACAAGTCGGTATTTTCAACCAAACTCACAAGGAGACTTCCCTATGCAGTATCCCCATCCGCATACCAATGAAGCCTGATGAAAAGTCATCAGGGAGCAAGTCTCACCGCTATCCACCGCAAAAGCAAGCCTTTTTAAGCAAAACGTGCAAAGGCTTGCAATACGAACAACTCTTTCGCAAGATGAACACGTCAGAGTGGGTAAGTACACCATTTCTGGTGCCAAAGCCCCCGTCAGCAATGTGGAGAATGACAATTGATTTAAGACAAATAAATCTTTAACTGTCAAATACATACGGCCTATGCCCAATATGGAAACAATGCTCCTAGAAGTCGCTGACGACTGCTTATTCGGATAAGCATATCTCGTCGATGCTTTTTTTCAAGTCGCAATCCATGAGGACGGCAGGCACTTGAAAACGTTCCTATGTGCCGATGCCCACTCGCTGTATGAACCTCTGCGCTCGCTGAAAGAAGCAAAGAACTCTGAAAAACACTTATAAGTGCACGCTACAGAACTTCTCAACGAGATCAAAGATAAAAACTTACTTTGGTTCGATGACTGGCTACTTCACTAAAAGACGTGGATCGATCACATGACCGTGCGTGAGAAGTTTTTAAAAATCCGTAAAACAGACAACTTTATTCTAATCCCAGAGAAGTGCAGCCTCATCGCAAAACGCGCAAAGTGGTGCGGTCGTAAAAAAACGTCCGAGGGCATTACACTCGACCCTCGACGCATTGAAGGCCTACTGGACTTGCAGCGGCCTGAAAATGCGGGCGACCTGTAGCTATTTATTTGCGCAGAAAATTGGATGAGTAGCGGCATACCTGAATACGCAGTCGCTATAGTACCTATGCAGACATTGATAGGAGAGCTAATAGCCAGACACGGTGCTAAAAAAGAAAAGCTATCCAAATTAAGTCTCGACGAAACGTTACGGACAAAACAGCTCCAAGATTCCTTCGAACAAATGAAGGCTCTTATAGCAACCCGATTCGATCTAACGCACCTTGACTAGGCACAACGACTGTGCTTTCAAACCGATGCGTCCGATAATTTTCACGCGGCCGTCTTGACTCAGGTACCCATTGAGGACCTATAGAAGCCACAAGGCGATCACAGGTACTCTCCACTCGACTTCATTAGCGGATCGTTCAAAGGCGCAATATGTCTAGGCTAGACTATATCATATGTTTTGGGCTCACAAATATATACACAGATCACAGAAATCTTGTATTTATCTTCGACCCACTAAAGCAACAGCCCAACATGCCTGCGTACCGAGTACCAAAGATACTATCATCTTCTATATTCTAGTACAAAGATGGGCGATTATCCTCTTGAAGTATTAATACATCGTGATAAATCTACCGTGAGAGTACAGCTACTTTCCGGACTTGATATCGCGATGAAGTGGGAAGAGGGACGTCAATTCTAGGCGCCTAAACATCCCCGTTCCATCACTGACGAAGAATGATATCAACATTGATACATTCCTCGACCATGTCATGGAAGCTTAAAAAAGCTTACCAATGGATGAGAGGCAAGGCCTCACGGTCAACACAACCGGCACACACACATGCTTAATGTGCAAAGGAAAGATGTATATACCAAAGGCTGCCACGCTCTTAAAGCTCTCGGTCCTACTCGTTTCCCACTGTGGCTCGGCAAAACACAGAGCCCGAGACACCACGAGTAGTAGGGTTACAACCTATTTTACATGGGCAGGCCTGAAAGACGACGCCAAAACATTTTGCAACAATTTCCTACACTGCGCAAGCACAAAAGGAAGCATTCGCATCCCCCGGCCATAGAGCCACACTCTCCATGCGTAAGAGCCCAATGAAATATTGCATTTAGACTATCTATTTATGGGCGAGGGGGAAGATAGCTACAAGTACATTCTTATACTAAAAGATGACTTTAGCATTGCATCAGGCTTCCTTAACAAGAAAATGCGACAACAGCTCCGCTGAAAAAAGCGATAACGACATGGAACGCATCCTTTGGCTTAGAAAAGATCTGAATCTCAGATCAAGGCTCACACTTCAAAAACGAAGTCCTGCACAAAATTGTGGAGGCTTTGCAAACAAAGAAACAATTCAAATCATCATACCATGCACAGAGCAATGGATCGGTAGAAGTTATGTCCCGCGAAGTCATTTGTGGAACGCGGGCACTGCTCTATGAATACAACCTTGGTGTGCCGTCTTGGTCGCGACTCACCAAACTGGTGCAAATAGTTACACGTCTCTGACTGCGTTTACGCAGCAGAAACCTGAAAACCTTCTCACTTACCTGTTTAAGGAACAGGAGGAGGCAGAGGCCGTAAAGACATTAACTATGGTTAAGGCCCGCCAACTCATGCATCACGAAGAAATTGCAATTTCAATTGACTCTATGCACCGCAAAGTCGCTGTCACTGCTGAGAGCATCTCCACACATGCACACGAAAAGAAAAACAAAAACGTCTGCAACGTGTACGCGATTCTTGTTTTTGTTTTTCCTTACAGTACAAACTTTTTGTTTTTGTGTTTTTGGAAAAGGTGGTGCACGCCACCCGTTGAGCGCACCTATTCGGCTACCTGCGGCTAACACCCAGTAATGCGGGTTATTGTAGTAAAAATACACAACATCCAGGGCAAGCGCTGTTGATTTAGTAATTAGACAGAGGAAGCGTTAACAATGAACTACGAGAGGCTTTTTAAGAAAGAAATTCTCAGCGCGGTCGCCCCTCTTCGCTATCACGCTGCCAGCGGGATTAGTAGAGTGGAACAGTGTTCCACTCTACTAATCCCTTAATTTCCCGCCGCCCTCCCTCAGTGTCACTCACAAATGCACACCCACGCCTGTACATCCACGCCCACGCCCACGCCCACTGGGCGTGGCACGTCCGCGTCCAAAACGGCACATATGCAGGCATCGCAGTGTTGTCGGCGGGCACAGGGACGGATGGCGCGGCTGTTGGGCGCAAGGACGGCTTGCGCGGCCGGCTGGCGCAGGAACGGCTTGTGACGCATGGAAGCTACATGCGCCTTTTTGTCGATTTATGCGAACAGACGGGCATCGACCTGGAGAAGTGCGCCGCGAACCGGTTCAGGTCAATCCGCATCCATCTACAGAATATGTGCAGGAAGAGGACGGTGTTCTAATCGCTTTTAAGCAGCACGACTCTCGGGATCCGAGGCAGCCGTGCAAGAAGAATTTTACCGGAACCCGCAAAGGCCGCAACACTTTTGGCTACGCCTCTAGTTTCGTGTCTAACGCACGGTTCTACTATGAGCGCCGGGTTCAACGAACGGTCGGCCTCTGTAGCTAAGAGGCCTAAAGCATGCGCATGCTCGAAGTCAACAAGGCGCTAGCCAAACTCCAGCCTGAGCCTCAGCCGCCTCGCCCGCCAATCTTGGCCGATCACATGCTCGCCATGCGCGAGCAGTGTGACTTGGAAGGAAGCGACCCCGACTCGTCACGTGGGCGATCGACAACACCTGTTGGGCGGGCATCAAGCGCCTGGGCGATCTGTTCTCCTCCCAAGAGGAGGAGGCGCGGGGGTTGAACCCGGACTTCCGTCTCCACCGCGGCCGCATTTAGATCGTGGCCAACCGTAAAGGGGGGCATGACATTGTCATCAAACAGAAACAACGGATCCCAAGGTGATGTATCGGCACGAGTCCTGCCTCTCCACAAGGCTGGAAAGCGAGCTTCTCAGATCCGCAAACTCGCTCAAGCGCCTCTTCTTGCCCTATGGTGACCCGACGGGAACCAAAATGGCGCAGCAGCATGTCTTTCGCGATCCGGCGACGAGGAAGGAGATTACGAATATCGAGTTCCGTCGCTGGATGTCGAAGAAGTTTGCGTCTGCCAAGCTCCACCAGTTTGTGGGAAATGCAAATTCGCTGCGAATTGGCGGCGCCACCACGCTCTTTGAGCTGGAGGGCGCGGATTCTGTGAATGCCCACGGCGGGTGAGCATAAGAGGTCTTTCGAAACTATGTGCACCTCACCCGCGAGCAGCGGCCCGCTCGCGTGCGCCGCATGGGCCAGAAGTCCGTGTCTGACACTGTCCCGTACCGCAACCTGCCCATCGGCGGGTGCGTTAGGTGCAGCAGCAGAAGAGCCAGAATCAGAAGGCGCAGGAACACTGTCCCCGCCCTCCGCACTTGCGATGTGATGAAAGCGCTCCCGAAGACCCCCAAGTCGGGGGCTAGGAAGTGGGTAACCACGCCGTCGGCAACAGAACCGCGGCGCAAGCCTAGAGGCACATTGGCGGGGACTTAAGGTCCACGCCCGACCCAACTGGTAAAAGAAACCCCCACGAAGAAGATCGTTCTAAAAAGGCTCAGCACAAGCGCGCCCACTGAGGCGGCGTTGGCCACAAGCACCAGTTGGCATGGAACGGAAGGGCGAGAGAGAGCTCGGGGGAAGAAGCCCCTCGGAGCCGCCGACAACCCTATGCGCTATGGGGCGTTGGTTGTTTGTCGTGAAAATCGGCTCCTCGGTTGCAGATGGGTCGATCTTTGAGAACAGCTGGGCAGGAAGCCGCATCCGGCGCTTGGCCAGGCACTCCCTTTCACATTTAAATCAGGGTGACGTCGTCAAAACTAGGATGCACTAAGCAAACATGCTCCAGCCGAAGGAACTATCTGCACCGCAGCAGCTACATACGTCAGCCGCCCCCAAGGGGGGTTCAGTACCCACTCGGTCCCATGCCAGGCTCGACTCGGAGTGGGCACGAGTACGTCGCGGCCCCTCTAAATTCGGGAGGCGGCCTACGTCTAGCAGCAGGGAATCCTGCACATGCCTGAAAGCCGAGAAAGGGCTCAAGCGCGCCCAGCACGCCGAGACAGTTGGTGCTAGGGCAGGCCTTTCTAATTTGGGCGTTCGCCTAGAGATGCCCAAATTAGTAGATTTAGGCGCCGATCGGTTAAAAAACACCTCTTTGGTGACATACGCCTAATTTAAGCTATATGGCCCTAAAAGCGACCTGAGGGCGCTATGAAGGGCGCTATGCGTATGAGAAGAAAACCAATGTCACATGAGTCACGCATTCACACCCAGCGCCCTAAATAGCGCCCGAATGGGCGCTGATAGGGGCGCCGTGTTGCTTGATTTTGGCGTCTGCTAGTCGTAGTTTTGGGCGTCTCTGGGCGTAGTGCCTAAATTAGAAAGGCCTGTGCTAGGGCTGTACGGAGGCACACCCCTGCTGGCTCAGTCCAGTATAGGGACCAACCGCTACGATCCAGATCTTGGCGCACACAGCGCGCAAGTCTGGACCACCACGCACGGCGCGTGCAACCTCCTGTCCAGGAAACCCGCCAGTCCTAAATGGCCAAGGGCGGTGAACATCGTAAAGATGCTACGCAATGTTTTCATAGCTAGCGCCACACTTTTTCGCGCATTTGCAATGCAAATCATGAAATGCAAATGAAAATTTGTCAATTTTTGCATCGATTGCCACCATTTACTGTAAGGTAATGTCCATTCCATTCGATTCGGACAGACGGACGGGCAGTGTGAAAAAACATCACGCTCGAACTACCGTCCCAAGCCGTATTTTTCTGTATTTTTCATAACGTATAATACGGAAAAATACGTCGAGCCTTTTTCGCCATACGGAAAAATACCGAATCATACTCCTATCATACTCCTATCATACTCTTCTCATAAGCTCTAACAGTGACTCTTTCAACATTCGCTCCAGCAAGATCAAAATAATGAAAAGTAAAAATATTCACACAAAATTGAGCAAATTTCTTTTGGCCTGAAAAGTCCAGAAAAAGCAGTAATACGCAAAAATACAAACAGCTGGAGCAAAAATACGCAAAAATACGCAAAAATACGGAAAAATGCAAAAAATACGGTATTATACCAAACGCGATTTGGAAAATACCGTATTTTTGGGACGGGTAGCTCGAACGGCCCGGGACTTTATTTGCATATGTGGCGGGGCACTTTAGAATTGCTGGTTTCGTGCACATAAGTCAAAAAAAGATACAGCCGTTTTAGTTTTTTTTGTCCAACACTGTACCAAATTGCACCCCCATTTTTGGGCCAGAAATGAAGGCGGGTAAATAAAATGTATTTCCTGTTTCCTTTCTCACTCGCGCTTCTCAACGCCATAGTACATTGGCTGCGATCACACTAGCACGCGCATGAGAGAATAATGGGCATGGACGCCGCTCAAGGCGTGCGATGTGAGCTCGTGCAAGGCGGTGCCGGGCGGAAAGACGTCATGAAATCAAGCGGCCTGACCTCGTTTCCAGCGGCGTGTGGCGCGCGGAGTTAGTTCAACAACACAAACTTTGTGCTTGAAGCTCTCGCTGCGCCTCGAGCCACACTTTTGGCTGGCAGCGCGCAAGTTTTGCGCTTAATGCCACAGTGTAGCTCGAGGCGTGGCACGAGCTTTGTGATCGGCTCTCGGCGCGTGCCCTCTGGCCCGTTTAGAGCACTTTGCATTGTTCTTTCGGTGTCCGCGCCGCACGCCGAGCGCACAGGAACACTGCGAGTCCAATGGGTTCGGTGTTCAGGGTGGCACAGGTTGTCCGCGACGCGGACAAACTGTACCACCCTGGCCCGCCAGAGGCAGTGTACGCGG
>JAULCF011523428.1:0-13201 GCA_032361265.1 Devaleraea mollis
CGAAGACAGCTGATAGCCGATTAAGACTAACTTACTTAGCCGGTTGGGGTAGTAACAGGGGTGCGATAGGCGCGGTGAGTCCTATCGTTGACTTTATAAGCTTCAGCTTTAGATATCTACGACAATTAGTTCTATTCCTTTTCATATCGACTGCCTTCTAGAAAAATAGACCCCAGCTATCACCTAGTAGTCGCCCCGTGCGCGATGTTTTCGTTTCCTGGTAAAGACATTCATTGAACTTGTCAAAAGTTTCAGGCTTTGAAATCGCTTCGATGGAGATGCCGCTTAATTCGTCTTGTGCCGGTTAATTCCGGGCGAAGGAATTCTAGGAAAAAATCAGTTCTCACTAGAGAGAGCATTAACAGAGCGTTTCTGCCGTGCGCGCGGCACTGCCTAGGCAGTATGCGTTCAGATTCACTGATAGGATATCCGTCGCCTGCTAGCTAGCAGGCGACGAATATCTGACCGTAAACCTGAACACGTATAAGCAATTGACAAGGAGTGCTCAGCTGAACTTCAGGGATTTTTTACCTCTCAATGAGGCTCCATAATCTTCGAAGGCCATATTTCCAACCAAAAAAGGAAATAACTCTGAGAATATTTTATTCCCGGCGAACTTTAGACGGGAAATAGCTTCAAAGTTTACAGCACGACGAGAGCTTTCCAAAACTGTGCCCGTATTACAAAAACTGAACTTCATTAGCAAAGTTACAGTATGACTCAACCTTGACGGCGGGGCCTAAAATCCCATAAAACTCCAAAGTTACGATAGCTTATGATAAGGACTCAAAATTGGATTGACACCAAACCGCAATAGCTTTTGCTCCAAATCCTCCGAAAGCTCTCATCATTGGCTGTCGAGTAGGGTATGTCAGCGAATTTGCGACAAGTTTTACAAAACTTTCATTTCTACAAAATCCCGCCACATATATGTGTGGCGGGTAGTGATACAAATCGTACTTTTCTTGGTTAATAATATTAACCAAGAAAAGTACGATTATGAATAATGATTATTGTTAATATTATACATAATATATATTATAATATATAACATATTATATAGTATATATTATGTATAATGCATAATATTATTACATAATATATATTGTAATATATTACATAATATATTATAATATAAATTATATATAATATATAATATTATTATAATATTAACAATAATCATTATTATTGAAGAATGTAATATTATTATATTATATTATCACAACTAGAGTGCAGAGTTATACCTTACAATGCTCCGAGCCGCAGAGCGAGCTTCACGGCAGCGTGATGCTATATCAGAGATTTCCACATAGATCAAGATCTCTGAGATACCAATAGTAGAATATATTGACACGTATTTGAGTAAGCAAAACTTATAGTATTATAGTATTCCTATTTGTAGAGATATCGATAACAGAACCTTTTGCCAATATCTCCAGAATCTTGAGTGTGGCAATATTTCGGTATGACACACAGGCTTGAAAAATAGCTATTTCATCACCACTAACACATGAGATGAGGACAAGCAAACTTGCTAGCCTTTGTGTGTACATATAACAGTAAATAGCTTTGAATAGAGTGTCATCCGTTTAAACTTATGAAACAGATGGAGGAGAGAAACGACCGCAACCACTTGTTGGGATTCTCCTACCCTTGTCCTCCACTCCTCTATATCCTGAGGAAAGAGAGAGAAAGAAAGAGTAGGCAATACGATGCTTAAGTTCACACAAGTCGCACCCAGCCTACTCTTTTTGCTGATCCACACACTCTCACAATCTTTCCCCATTTGACCAACCAGGCATCCGGCGCCGATTCGTTTTTGCAGATTTCGCAGGACACAAGGCACGATGAAGAGCTGGCGTACTCCCCGTATTCAACTTCCAAGGGGCCCACCAGCCGTGCCACAAGAACCCCAAGAAGAAGATATCGAAGACGCCGCAGAAGGCAGCAGTGATGAGAGCATTCATGAGCACCGCCGAGGAACGGCTTCAAGGCGCCGCCGCGCAAGTTCAATAGCAGGACCCTTCCAGCGTCGATCTATTGTTCGTACAACCGGTCAATTCGATTCGACTTCCCGAGCAGCTGATGAGACTGGTACTGATGCAGATGAAGATGATCAAGAAGAAGAGGAAGAGGAGATTGTGCTTTTGAACGTGCCGCGAGCGGCACCTCGAGCCTATACATGTTGGTTTGGTATAGAGCGCATGGCAACCGAACTGACGTACTCTCAAATCCAAGAGAAGCAGTCCCTGCGCATTCAATTGGCAGTACTTGATAGTGCAGGAGGTTTTCCCACGCTGCCTATCCCGCTGCAAGTCTTAAGAAAAAGTGTGATAGAACTTGTCTCACAGTTGGATCTACTAAGCTTTGTTAACCCAGCGTGGTTTGATTCTTTTGAAAGCGCGCCGAGAAAAATAAGTACTGAGGACGAGAACGAGCTTTGGAGACGCCGATCCCAACTGTCGGGATATTTCCGCTACCGACGCACGCACGGCGTTCGTCATCCTGACATACTCCACCACAAGAGGGAGCTAAAAGCATTTACGAGGCGTCTGTGGCAAAAGCCGCCTCGCAGTAGCTACTGTGACTGTAACCACTGGTGTAGGTCTTTCTTCTGTCCTACTGAATCGAATCTTGGCTCTCAGTATACTCTAGTTAATTTAGTAATTCCCCGCTTCCTCCGTCTAGACGACGAACTCCAAGCTCTTTTTCTTTTTGCTTTCCACATTATGGGTATCTTGGCCGATTTCTAGAAAAGTACAATAGCATTGACTTGAGATCATTTTTGGGTTCTCAGCTAAGTACGCCAATCACTAGTGGCCGATAATTCACGAGGAATACCCTTGGTCGTAAATGATTTACACACAGCTTCTTAATTTTTAGGCTAGAATAGATTGTTTGTAACTTTTGAATTCCTTGAGTAGCTCACGAGCGACCCACGGGGAGATGTTGCTTTGGTATAAAAAAACACGACGTACATGCCATGTCTTTAGAGAAATCCAATCGTTTCTCTAGAGATAACCGAATATAATGGTACATTACTACGCTTGCCCAACCTCCCAGGGCACGAACTGCGCCTTCTCCATGTAGTGCAAACAGAGTGGTAGCACCTCCAATTTGAAGACTATGAGAGAGACCCTTGAATTGTATTAGATTTGCAGCACAGAATTTCTGAGAGAGCCAATCGCCGAACCAAGCTCTAGTCATTTCTTTGCCAGTTCTTGGATCACGAAATAAAGGTATTCGAGATAAATCTTCTTCTGGTTTTGCAGGATCACCAAGTAACATAGCTTTGATAGCGTTGCTGGCATTGATCTTTTGAGAAGATGGTCCAAGTGTAAACGCAGATGTATGCCGAAATCTGCCAGTAGGATCTGATTTTGGTGGTTTCATAGAGAATACTATTGCCACAACATTATTGCTTTGGATATCCACGGAGACTCGTCCTCGATGTGTTACAAAGAATGGATCGAAATCTTCATCCTCCCAATCAGATAATTCACTGCATATATCACCTTTTCTACAACAGCCACACCAGCATGTAGTAGCGAAAGCAAACCCGAGACGATCGAGGGCGCTTCTTTTGAGATCGCATTGTTGCCAAAGTGCCTCCATATGCTGGGGAAGAATAGGAGGTCTAAGCTCTTTGGGAAAAAGTTCGAGTTTTTGCAAGGACTTTGTAAAAGCTGACATACGGAGACTACTGCGAACAGCTTCGTTTCTTATTCCTACTGTACGCCTACATGACTTTTCGTAGAAGAGACGTATTGTGGATACGCATTGCCCTGCATATCCTGTAGAGTTTCGACCTTCTCGAGTTCCAATAAGCTTTTGTTTTGATCGATCACGCGGGTAAGTACTTACCACTTGCTTGAACGATGTCAAGACATCCTCCTCTTCTTCTAGAGTTTCAGTTGAAGGATGTGTATCTTTAGCAAAGTTGCCAGGATTGATTGCGATGAGATGGCAGAACAATAGCCAGAAGGACCAGTGTGAACAGGCAGTTTTCTTTGTAGATTTTGCTTTTGATTTTTCCAGAAGTTTCTCTTGATCGATTCGGAGAGAGAGCCTAAAATACGCAGCAGACTGTAGACTACGTGGACGGTGTCGGATAGTTACTTGATTTGCTGGTTCAGGTATATGAGCTCTCAATCTTCTTTTATCAGTTGATCCATCCTGCCAAATACCGTTCATCTTGATCTCACCTGATTTCATAAGACGTGATCGGGCTTTTGTAGTTGAAGGTATTTTTGTTGAGCATTTTGTAAAAGAGACAGCATCTATATAGGTAGTAGCGTTCAAAGCATGAAGATGGAAAGAATTGGAAGCTGCTTTGAGTCTCTTATTAAACTCAGAATCGTATTCTGATTTATAATCAAAACATACTCCGGGGAGGTGGTTTTCAGCAGAGCCAGCAAGGTTTCAAAAATGATGAATATGAGCAATAACTTATTGGTTTTGGTTTTCAATGCTCCTCGCTAATTTCAGAGAGATCATTTTCAAGATCCCATTGATTGTCCTCGTCGACTTCCACGTAAGCCATGTCACTTTTAGTGACTTCCTCTTGCATATCTAGAAGTTCTTGCACTGACCATTTTTCTTCGGGTTTTCTTAGAGATTAGATTACGATACAAGCTCTTGCTATCCATCCATCCCATAGCGCACAAAGCGAGACTTGCGTAAACTTTTTCTTACCACGCTTTTTTGCCTCGGCAACCAATTTTCCTATCTTATTTCGTGATGCTGCATCAGGGATTATATTTTCGTCACCTGGGATTTAGTCTGCCATAAATGTTAGATCCCATTTTTTCTCTGTTTCACGGAGTAGCGTAAATAAATAGCCACATTAGGGGTTTTGTTGCCAGCCTAGAAACCGAAATGTAGCAGAGTGCTTCATTGTCACATCTTGCAAAGAATCTCATGCCGCTTGAGAGTATTGGCAGACCAATACGTTTTCTATATCTCATTGCTAATTCCACTGAGTATAAAAAAGCTAAACCCTCCAAGAAGAATATCGAAATTATTTTGGCATCAATTGCTAATCGAAATTCTTCTGGGAGATTGCCCATGAAGTACAAATCGCCTGCGATTCCACCAAATCCACCGGTCTTTTTATCTGCAGACATAGCTGCATCGCCTGCAAAAAACACTTTGCCCGAGTGAATTTCCCTAGGTGATTTCACTACCGGGAGAAAACAATCATTTTCAATTTGTTCCCGCATCCACATAACATCTTTGATGAATTGGTCATTTTTTCTTATTATACGTAGATCGTGTCTCATGTTAATTTGTTGCTTTAATACTGAGCTTGCTCTATTTCGACGAGCATTGCCCTCAGTAACAAAGCTGCATAAAAAGCCATGCAGCCCGATGAAAGATTCGAGAGATTTGAAGGGCAACGGGCCAGAATCAGCAACCATTTTCCGTACACTAGTCAAAAGATCGTGTGATGTTTTCATGTATTTGTCACGAGTCTCCATTTTTAGGCCAATTTGAGCTGCTCCTTTGGATCCGTCAATTGAAAGCCCTAGCTAGGGCTTCATGCCGCACTGCGTAAGGCATATTTGCTTTTTGTTTTGTAGAAATAGGTATTTCTAATGTTTTTCTACAGCTGGAAAAAGAAGACTGTCATAAAGTAGAATTTTGCTCATAAAAATAAGAATGTGATCATCTTGGTAAAAGACTATTGACATTGGGCGCAGTTGCTCTGCGATAGGGCCGTATACCTGTGAACGCCCTTCTTGCATTTCTGAGATAGCTAATAGAAAATCTTTTGGAAGTTTTTTGGATATAGACGGCCAATGATAACCAAAAACATAATTAGCATACATTAAGCCGATTCCTGAGGCCCGTTGGCCAACATGACCAGCGGGCCACTTGCCCATTGCCATCATAAAGTCGGAGAGTAACATTACGTCGATAATGATTTCGTTGCTCCATCGGTCTCTTTTTGCTACAGGTGTTTGTCGATATCATGATTCGAAGTCCCGACATGAGCCAACGACTTCAAATTTTGTGTTTTTGAGAGCGTTGATGTATACATGTATAATTCGCCCGATTTGGGCAGCATGGCCCCATTGTTGTACGTATTCTGGGCCACGCCTGTAAGTTTCATTAGGGGAGAGTAAATATCCGCCAAGTGAAGAATCCAAGGAGTTCTCGCGTGGGTGAGGTCCATCACCTACTTTTGGAAGCACATCTGAACCTGGTTTGGGAACTACTGAAACTGGGCCAGCGTGGAAAGGTATATGAGAGGGGTGTATAAACGGCTTTGTAATCCAGCCCTTGCCAACTTCATCGTCTATTAAATTTCTTAATTCTTTTGGGTACTCTAGTACATCCTTGTGATTGGATGAAGCTGAAATTATAGGTGGCGTGTCGTCGGCATCCATATCTTGTCCGGCGACAAGTGCTTGAAGTAAAAGTTGATCCGGAAATTCCTTTCCCGGAAGAGAATTAAGAAAAACCATCATATGATCACGATTATACCCAAAATCGGAATTATCTAACATTCTGCTAACCTGTGGAGCAACGCCACCAGAGTTATTCACTCTGACTACAAAACCAGCGTCGATTATTTTCCGCATTAGGGGTTTATATGCATTCATACCAAGTCGTAGCTCTCCACCGCGCCTTCCAGCTCGTTGTTGAACGCGATGTGTGCTTCCAAGATGTCCATAATTGGCTAAAATAAATTTCCCATCTTGTTTGTTGATTAAGAGCCATTGGTCAATTTCACTTAAAGCCTTTTCAGTGAGTATTTGTTGCCAATTTGATAATTCTTTTAGTTGATCATGCATCCACGAAGGTGCGTGTGATGGTTGTAATTTGCGAGGAGTTGTTTTTGTAATAGTTCTCACTGAAAAATGAGGGGTATTTACCATTGCTAGGACATCTGATGTTGCCATGACCGGTTTCCATCCCAGAGCTTTTTCGAGGCGTTGTGGAAAAAACGAATATACAGGCAGCCCATAGCAGTCTACAAGCACTGTCTCAACCAAGGAAACGTTTTCTCTAACCAACTTATTGGATTGTAGAACCCACTCCTCAAAGAAAGGTCGATCTAGAATTGGTTTGATATTCTTTGGAATTTTAGTTTGTTGTGTATTTCTTTTTTTTCCAAATTCGCTAACGTCATATCGTGACGCACCGCCCTCCTCCTCCAAGTATGAAAGACATCTGGATGGTGGTGTTTTAAGAGGGACAGTATGCCCTTCACGTCCGCCGACAAGAGCTCGCAGAAAAAGTGAGATTTTTGTATCAAAGATTTTGATCTCGTGCACTGACCATAGATTTTTGTTGAATACCGTAGAATTAAACCGATGTTTGTGTCAAGTGGACCGTATGTATGTTTGATTGTTTGAAAACCGTATTGCAATTGAGGAGCTGTAGGCTCTGTTTTGATAATCCGAGATTGGTATTGATTTTGTAATTTTGATGATAATCTTCCTTGCCTTTTGTTTAGAAGAGCTTGATTCATAGCATTTGTATTAAATGAGTGCCAGATAGTTGAACTTAGCGGAGTAAGTTTTCGACTGATACGCTTGACAATTGAGTGTTCCCTGAAACTATAGTTGTGAGGCAGTCTCAAAGAATGAATCAGATCAGATGAGACCATGCGCACGTCTGCCCTATCATTGTCAGAAATAATTGGGCTTTTTTCGACGGTGGTATTTCTTTTTTGCATATGAATGGGAGTTGTATAGTCGTGTAATTGAATGATACTTTTTGACGGATTTTGGTATTTATGCTGAGTTATCAAATTGGCAGGTTGTATTTCTTGCTGAGTAGGGAAAACGGTAGGTATTGTTGCTTGCATCTGAATAACATGTTGGATATTGATGGCGGTAGAAGTAAGTGTTGGCAGGGCATGAGGTCGAGAAGCGGGAGGAAGTTTTGGAATTTTTGTAGCTGATTGTTTCGTATCAACTACTTTGGCTCTAAAAAATCTTTTCCAGTCTTTTCTAAAGAAATTCGAAATGCTTTGACTGCATTTGTTGTGGCTTTGCATTCTGCTCTTTGCTTTTGGAATGACGTGAGTTGTTCCTCCGATAAATCCTGATTGTTGAGATCCGGCCAACGATCTTCATAAAGCTTTTTACAAAGTCGACCTGTTGATGCGGCTCCGTGTCCCTTCTTTAGACAACGAGCGCACGTTTGGCTTTTATCCATAGATAAACCGTCAGTAGCATGTTGAGGGACGATGAGATACATTTCTCTAATCCGAACCCTGGATTCTTCATATTTAGCAAAGATTGGTTCTTTTAGTGGATCTGAGGAGGGAGATTCAGAAGATTGTTTTGGTATTTTAGCTCTTTTTGGAGATGATGGATCAAACGTTTTTGGAGATTTTTGCTTTTTTGGTATATTACCTGTGTCACCACGATGCCGCTTGTTACCAGTGTTTGGGACGATTCCTGTTACAAATGCTGGTGACAATACCATCTCATCGCGAGTACATAAAGCTAAAGTTTGTACTTTTTCTGCCGCAAGAGTTTTTAGCGCATTGAAGAAGGTAACATGATTATTGTCTCAATCGTCAATATAATCATTAAGTCGGGGAATGTTAAATGTTTTCTTTTCAATTCCCACTTGTTGATCAGAATCGGCTAGGCCAGCGTCAAAAACATTTCTTTGATGTTCGGCAAGAGAGTCTTCTATTAACCAAATAATTTGGCGCATTTGAAGTTCTCTTGAGTATTCAAAAATGATTTGTTTGACACGGAATTCAAGCACGTCGATGTCGCCGGGACGAATAATTACTGATGGCATGTACGCTGCTAGTCTTAGAAAAAGAGCGAAGCCCCGTGAGAGACTAGTAAAATTGACACTGTCTCTTGTAGGATGTACTGGAGCGAGATTTTTTGTTAATTCCACGTCTTCTGTAGCACGAGCTTTGGCTGCTACTGGACAGCGGAAAAGAATTGACCAATGATGATCATCTTTTGCGATTAGGCCTAGGATTGATTTGACTACAAAGTTTGGGGGAAGAAAAAAGCAGCTTCCCTTAGGTGCTTCCCTTAGGTGCAATTTGTTTAGAGACTTTTTTAGCACGCTGAATGACAGAGTGAGGTACGTTGTAGATTTTTGTGCCTGATATTTTGTCTCTGATTTTGATTCCTCCACCTTAATGTTAGAGCATATTTGGACAATAGTTCAATAAAACGAGGCTCTTCGCAATCCATGTAAGTATTTCCCGAGTAAAAAGTAGAGAGAGCAGATTGATCTCTTGTTTTGATACCGGAACCAGAAGCGCCAGCAGCATGGTCATTCATCATATCAACAGCGCCAGATCCTGACGCGAACAGATTATTGCGATAATCTGTTTGATTATCATTTTGGTTATTTGAGAAGACCCCTTAGGAAATGTTTTTGAATTAATCGCATCATTTTCTAAGAGTCCAGAGATGGAATCCTTGAACACTGATAGAGGAGCATTTCGAAGATAACTCAGAACTTCATCGAAGAATTCAAGAACCGTATTTACCCGCTGCTGGGAACCAGGAAAGCGTAGTTTTCTGAAACTATTTGATCCGAGAGCGACTATTTCATTCTTACGTGTCATGAGTGAACGTATTTCATTCCCAACTAGAGAAGTGCTTCCAAAACATCGAGAGGCAGATATTAATATCTGCCTCTCGATGTTTTGGAAGCACTTCTCTAGTTGGGAATGAAATACGTGCAATTTCCCAATCTTCTATTTGTATTACTAATTCGTGAACTGGAGAAATGGGTAAGTGTGAGTCTGAAATAGAAGGCAGACCAATTTGCTCCGTTAACTACGAGATAGAATTCCCAAGAGGAGCGGATTCCGAATAGATATTGAACTTCTTGAAAGTTGCCGCCTGGAAATTCATCTGAAATTAGCTTCAATAGATTTGCTAAAGCAGCATACCTAGCTAGGTACTCCTCGTTGAATTTGGTTACCATAAATTCGTCGTTACTAATATAATTACCGTTGGTGTCTTGGGAACTTTCGGATAGCGTTGCTTTTGAATCTGCTGGTTTAGATACGATGTCGGGGATAACCTCTTTGGTAGGAGTTTGTTGTGCGATATCACTATTGCTTTTGTTGTTATTAGGTTCGTTTTCAGGGAGCCCCATTAGTGTTACTGCGGCTGTATCGTCGTTAGCAGATGTACTAATTTGACCGTTGACAACATCGTTGTGGTTTGTATCAGAATTTTGTGCAGATACTGGTTTAGAAGTTTTCCAGTATTATTATTGCGTGTTTTAGCTGCTTTCAAACGGCTGGCACACTGTTTGAATAGCTTTTTTCATTTTTGATGCAAGTTCAACATGGAAAACACTTTCCCACACACTTTTACTGATACTGGCTAGCACATCCTCATAAAAGGTTTTGAAATTCTTTTTGTTGATTAAGGCAAATATGAGTGGTGCGTATTGACCCAATTTGTTTTCATCTGAAAATTGTCTCCATGTGTGGCTATTAAAAACTTGGTCAGCATCAATTCGTTTTAGCAGCCCATTGTTAGAGTGAAATTCGCGGTAGTAAGCAAATGTGGGTTTAGATCTTTGTGCGAGGCTAGAAAGATGTCGTCCTCGTCGGGGTCTGTAGTTGGAAGAATGCATGAGAGTGATATGATTAGTCTAGTATCTCCCCACCCGGTAATATTATTTTGTAGTTGAGTAGTAGCTGGAATGGCTAACGTGAAATTTTGGGGGGTTGTGTCTTGAAGCGGAACAATTTCGTTGTTGAGAGGGGGAGCCGTAGACGGGATTTCCCGAGGACCACCAGGTGTGATTGTAAAGCGCTTCTTTCGTCCACTAGTTTGGGCCAAGAGGGCTGAAGACAGTTGATCCATCAAAACAAAAAATCTTGGGTGAAGATGTCCTTCTTACCCAACCTTCCTCAAAACTGATCTGCATGATGCTTCGTGCTTCTAGATAGCCTCCCACAGTTGACGGTAAGAGTATATAACTTCTTAGAAAAGGTGCAGATCACTACTTGCTTTGACTTGGCCAGCAAAGCATAGCATACGATAGTCCTTGAAGTAATAGCAGTGCTTATATCGTACGGGACAAAGGAAGTCACATCAGAGGAGCTTCTTTCTGGAGGGGAATAATCAGAACTTCATTAGTGAGAGTCCCGTATTGATGAGAGCTCAGAATTTGTTAAATTCACATTCTTCTAGAATATCCTGATCATGGACATAATGACATCATGTCATTTATATCTTGCACCGGTGTCGGAGAGTATCTCTCCTGCATTGAGAATAGTACTTCCTCGATCTTTGAAGTTAGCCATGACCAACCAATCCCTTAATTTCAGGTCAACCCCACCGCTATAAGCAACAGCAAATATTGTCGCATTTTTTCGCCGTTTGTTGCTTATAACGAGGTGTTGCATATAAAGTTTTACACGTGTAAACGTCACACCAGTGTAAGGCGTATGAAAGTTCCTAATGTACTAAAATAGGAAAATCGACTCTAATGAGAAAATGTTTAGGTTCTTTTTTAATCAATGTACACTGGGGGAGACATGCATGCTTATCAAGTGCTGTCGCATGTGCTAGGCCTATGTAAATGTTTACATGATGCTGCTCTTCACAAATGAAACCAACGCAAACGTTTCTGATCTGGACTAAATGGACATAAACTGAAATGACAGAAGTCGACTTCTGCGATCGCACTAGGCTACTTCTGCGCAGAGAAACGGGGGAGGTACCTGCTTAGAATGCCTTGTTATAAGACCTTGCTATCCGTTACGATGATCCTCTTCGTAATCGGAGAAGACTGTTAGACATGCACTGCCATAAAGCCATCAATTTAGAAGCCATATACTTCGGAAAGTTAATGATCGTGCTTATATGGACTGCTGCCACATGAATGGACGCAAAGATCTTCCACGTACTAAGAATGTGCACGCTTCAAAGGCACTGCTCAATTGAGTTAGTATCACCAGTACCATATTTTGTACGCTCAGCAAGGAGCCTCTAGCTCATTGAAGTTTCAAGTGTTTCGTCGTCTTAAGCCCTAATTATAGCTAGGTATCAGAAGACATAGTGAAACTGATACGTTTTTAGTTGGCTCTTACAGCCGACCAAATAGCTATTTACACTAGTGTAAATAGCAACAGCTTTCTGCTCCTTTTGGAGAGAAAGCCAAGCTTCCATATTTCACATTTTATATCAAGTAAGCTGAGATCTGTGCAAGATCTGCACATAAAACAAGAAAGCTGTTTAAGTTCTCGAAAAGAAAAGTTGTCTTCCTTAGCAAAGCGAAAAAGTGGTTTTTTCTGAGCTTCTTAGTTCTGTGCCGGTATCGTAAGAAAAACTTTGTGACTAGCTAAGCTTGTGAGAAAAGAAACACCATCATACTAACTTCTCTACCACTGGGGATAGTTATCCTTAACAAAGACCTTCATCATGTCTTCACACAAATCAAAATGGCTGTATTTTTGTCCTCCGACAGTGATCCCGACACGCCATGTCACGTCAACAACCCCCTTTTCCCTCCACCCTTATATCGCCGCAACTACATTGAGACTTCCACGATATATCGTCGCAGTCGCATATGTGCGACATATTGTGTGATAATATGATACCGCTCTCCACGATTAGTAATCGTGGAGAGCTGTATCTTGGCGTTGCAGGGTGATATGGCGACAAGTGGTGCCCAAGACATTCTTGAAGCGGGAAAGGCAGAAGAGGGATTGTGGAGCACGATCGAGGTGCCCCGGCGTGAGAACATTCTAAAAGCATTGACTTTCTCAAAATTACTCAACTTCTTGCAAGAAAATGCAGCTGCATTTGACTAGTCAAAGCGCGCTTTGCGAATTTTAGTCTGTGTCACTGTTGTAGAAAATATAGAGAGTCTACGTTTGTCGTGCGAAGCATCGCCGCCGTGAATCAAGCAGCGAATTAACTACGAGTCTTTCGTCTCTCAAATAGAGTCTGTTATTCTAAACAAGGGTGATGATTTTAAGAATTCCACCTGAAGGCGTGCGATTCCGACGCGAAGCAACGCTGTAAAATCGAACCGTCTTCGTCGCTCCGCTTGTTCTGTCGTCCCTACCTGCACGCGAGGTAAAGAGCGTACAGAGCAACAGAAACTAAAGAAGAGACGAACCAAAGGGGGATCCCATAGCTCTCTCCCAGAGACGCACACCAACGCCCAGAGAGCTAGGGTAAATTTATTCACTCCAAAAGCCTGGTGAGCTCGGCAGGAGTGAAAGTTT
>JAULCF011524539.1:0-13201 GCA_032361265.1 Devaleraea mollis
CAAGCACTGGACCGCGGAATCCTGCATGGAAGGTACCAGAAACAGTTTTCAAAGTGGCCAAGTACGAAGTGACGCTCTGCAGCTCTGACCGGTTGAGTGAAGATTCTTCGCCCCGAAAGAGCATTATCTTTCACGGTATTGACGGCATGGAAGTTTGGGAGAAACTCGCTGAGCTGGGAATGATTGGAGCAGCCTCAAGTCGGTCCATGCAATCGGCGAGCAGTTTTTCTCGATTCCGGTTTTCTGCGCCGTCGCACACAAAGCCATGGTCTGCAGATCTTGACGTACGTCAGGACGGCCTCAGCACGTACATGCTCCCAACTGAGAAAGGATTCGATTTTTCAAATGTTGAGAGGTTCAAAGATATGTTGATGCCGAAGCGTACTCATTACGTGTACCATGGTTCACGTACTATTTCGTACCCCCCGATGGGAAGTACCAGGAATTAGTTCTTAAGAATGCCCAGCTCGCTCGCAACTGATTTAGCCTTTGAGGTCGATTAAAATCAATGCTAAGTATAAAGTCTTTATATAGTTCTTTAAAAAAATGATGTGGAGTAACCAAGCGTCGCATACCTAAGGGATCGTGAACAATATATTGAGACCGTCTTCGGGAGGTGAAATGTCTATTGAGGCTATTTGCTCGCGATAATGTGAAAATACTGGTGTGCTCCCCGAAAGTGGATGCCTAGATCTCAATTTTACTGGCCGCCGAAGTGATGCTTGCTTCGAAGCACCGATCGGCTCAAAGATCACAGATAATCCTCGAAACGGCGCACATACTACGAGCAGCTGTTAAGAAAGTGTGAGACTTAGAAGTAGGCGTGCTTTTGTCCTAGTGCTGTACTAAAATAGTGAAGATCAGTCACCGATGAACTGCTAGATCTAAATTTAGTAGGTCTTGAACTTTGCATACCGTACCATCATCATGCGTGATGCATGCATGTAATCCTAAACTGCTTTTTATAAAAAAGGCGCTGCTCTCAGAGATCTAGTCTACTCTAGAGTAGCAGCTCCGAGGCAGGGGCATCTATGCTATTCCACTGCTGCGGCCTACGGCAGCTCAGCATCTTATCGTTTTCACCGAGGGAGTGGAACGTTGATAGGAAATACCAAGTATGATGCTAGCCCACTTCTGCTAACTGTATGAAGTATAAGTAGGTGTAAGGTCCAATCAAAAGGTCAGAAGGACATGTTTTCTCACACCACATGTATCATACTGACAGCTAAAAAGGTCTGATGGAACCCTTGCTTGTTGACATCAGCTGCTGAACGTTGCTGCTGTTCCGTACAGTACTGTACAACTCATCACCTCCCCCTTTATTCAAATTTCTTTCGCTCCTCCTTTCCCACACGCGCCCATCCTATGGCTCCAGCCTCTACCTCCGCATCTCCAGGTGCCTCTCCCTATGAGCGTACGACCAAACCCTTGTCCCCAGAAGATCTCCTAGACCGCCTCCGCGACGCCGGCCGACGCGCCTCCGAACGCCACCAGTCTCTCTCCAGAGCTCTCTCCACACAAGCCCAGACCCTGCGCGACGACCTAGATGCTTGGCGCTCACAAGGCCGCACGTCCTTCGCCCTCGCCAACGCCCACGCCTCCCAAGGCCCGCTATGGAAATTCTACAACACCGCGTCCGCGCCCTGGCGTGCCGCGATAAATCGCGTCGCAACGGCCTGCGGCGCCGAAGCGCTCCTCGTCAGCGTCTCGTTGGCGCACATGGTTGCGGCGGGCGCTGCGCTCGTCGCCGCGCCTGTCGTATACATGGTCCTCTCAGATGGTGTGCGGGTCGCGGAGGGTGAGCTGAGAGACTTCTTGCGCGCGAGAAGGGTTGTGGCGGTTTCTGGGCTCGCGACAATACCGCTCTCCTTCTTCGTCGCAACGAGTAATGGGTGGAGGTGTTATGGAGACGGCAACGATGATGCGGCGCTGTCGTGGGTGCTCGGCGTCCCCTTGTTGCATACTGCTGGAGTTTATGTTGGTTTTTGGGTGGTAGGGAAAAGAGACCCTGGATGTCGAAAACGCGAGAAGCGCTTGGCGGGTAATTGTAGTGAGGGCAGCAATGATGAAGATGGTAGCGGCACTCTTTAATGGTCTTTCACGATGCTTTTAGGTGCAAGGGATGGTCGGCTTTTATTTTGTTTGCGACTCACTTCGTTCAGCATTTACTTTTCCTACGGGGAACTGTCGTTACGCGCTACCACGCTAGTGTGTTTGCGTACACCGTGTTTAGGATAAAGTGCTGAATCGAGAGTGCCGAGAGCCAGTGAGCTGTCCTAGAGTGCAAGTCTGCTTCGTTTTACGTTGAAGCAGTTCAATTCGCTAGGCTTAGTGTCTTAAACAATAGGGCAATTGACTCGTCCCTTATCGTTCATTCGCAGCGACATTGCGCAAATAACTTTTGCCGTTGTTTTTCATCATGAGAGCGCAGTAGACTAACAAAACTAGTAGTTTGAACAAAAGTTGACACAGCACTCTGTTTTTTTAAAAAGTTAGAGCAGCCATTAAAATTAAAATGGCTGCCAACCCCCCCGGGTACGCCTACAGCGCCCATGGGTGACATAAGCCTTAAATCACCCATAAACTTTTACAGTATGAGAAATATGGGTGATTTAATTTTATATCACCCATACTTTACAGTATTAAAGATGGGTGATATACAGCGGGGGGTCCCTTTTTATGGACAGCGCCCTATTCCCATGGACAGAAATAAAATCATAAAAGGAAAAATCAGGCACAGCCCGCACATCTGCCACCCACAATAAGGCAGAGACCGCACATCTGCCACCCATAATAAATCATAGCCCGCACATCTGGATTTTACGATGATGAACGGGTGTGAAGTACAACGAACTATAGAAAGTGCCGATTTCTAAAATGTGCATTAAAATTTTCCGACTTTTTTTCCCGACTGGTTATTTTAATAACCAGTCGTGAAAAAAAGTCGGAAAAATCTCAGTTAAAACTGAGTGGTAACCTTGCAAATGAATTAATTCACGTCGTAACTTGCTATAGATATATTTGAAGCAACCCTTACTTTTTTTTGAAGATGTCGAACTTGCCTTAACTATACTAGTACGAAGTCTAGTTTAAAGCAAAGCGCGTCTATCTTCCAGGCATTTTTTGGCAAATCACGACGGCAAGTTTGCCAAAATGAGGGAGGCTTAATGGGGCCTCCCTCAAAGAGAACAAAGATAAATCGAATGGTAAGGGACAAACTTCCAGAGGGGTCACACTCTTCTTCCGCTTTCAAGGGGATTTTTCCGATCAAAAGGGTAGAGAGATTATGCTAGCTCAAGAACTACGTCTGTAAAAATGGGGGCCAGAAATGGGGCCAGAACCAGAGAAAATCTCGCACCGCATTTTTAAAAATTCTGGTACTTAGACGTGTACTTTCCAGAAGAATTGCCGAGCATGTGCCATCATTTATCGCCCAGTGCGCCAGAAAACTTGTACCGGAAAAAAAACGAATCTGGTCCGTTGGCCAGACTTAACGCCAGAATATTTTCCAATGTAAGGGAAACGTTTTGGCCATCGTGGGAGAAAATTATTTACGACCCTATCGGATAGGCTATCCGATATTATTTGGTATTACTGGTTTCAGAATAGATGTGGGCCTATTTTCTATTTCTATCGCAGTTAGATTAGATTAGATTAGATGAGGTACCTATCAAAACGTTATTAGATTTTAGTAAAACGCGTCGCGCCACCGATATTTCTGTCGGCCGCCGGCGGCGCGGAGCGAAATACGCGCGGGAACGTGCAGAAGTAGAATAGCGGGAGAGAATCGGCCGCGTCGCTCCCGCTATTCTACTGCTGCATGTTCCCGCGCGTATTTCGCTACGCTTTCGCTGCGCGGCCGAGTTGCGCTGATGCGTCAGTCGCCACAATAAAAATATCCAATGCTCTACCGCCGCGGTAAACGCTTCGCGCAGGCGGTTGTTTGCGCGGTGGGGGCGAGCGCACTGGTGGCTAGCGCGGCTACTATGGAGCTGTGCATCACGCGGAGGTGTTGCGACAGCGGCGCTCGCGAAGAAAGCACTCGCATTTCTTCGCTTCGCAGCGCGCTACATCATTTCATCCTTCTATGCACCTGGACTTGCACTTGCCAGCAGTTACTGGGCGAGTAGGGGGAATATGAGACCATCCTAGAATCAAAATTCCTCTATTGACAATTTTTCAAAATCGAGTTAGGACCACCCTCCCCTGTAATGAGGCACACAGAGTCGATTGGACAGATTGGTTTTAAATTTGGAAACCGGGCGCTGCCCTCGCTAATCCGCTGGAGTGTGCAGATTTGTACTCTCTCAGATGACAAGGATTGACGGAAGTCGCTAGAAACGACGAAGCAAGGAAGGGGTGAATTCACTGTTAACTGTCCGGTTTCCTTGCTCCGCGCCTTGCAGGGGCCAGAAAAATAAAAAACAAGATGTCACAGTGCCTCTGTCATGTAAGGCTGTCACTGATCTTCTTAGTTGAGACATTCTACGCAAATTTCTATACTTTACTTGTTTTTGTAACTGTACGGCACAAGGTATTCCCGGCAAATTTTGAGAAAACAACGGTCCAAGCCTATATCGGATTCAACGCTACAAAGCTGCGACCGTCTTATCGCGGGAACCTATGAAGCGAATCGCATGCGGTCTTGCCCGTGTTAAATATAAGGCTCTCTGCTTCTGATTCCTTCTTTTCAAAACAAATGTGAAAAAATCACAAAAATCAATGTAACTCTGTTTCACCAAATTGTCAATGGAGGAAGTTTGATTCTAAGATGGTCCCATATTAAGTAATGAAATAAGAAGTACTTTGAATTCATTCGCAGCGCTATAAAGTATTCCGGTTACTCGACACTTGTTACGATATAAAGAGCACTGTCAGGATTTGACACAGTACAGTGGACTGTTTCGAAGACTCAATATTAAGCGCTATTTGACTGTGTGGTAAAAGTGTGATCTCATCAAAATTACAAAAACTGTCACAAGCTGCAAGTTTACGATTTACGTTTCAGACGCTCACAAACATGCGATTATCATACACAAATTTAATCGTCAAATTAGTCAAAGTCTCCGAAATAACTAATTAAGTAGAATAGGAGTATCCTTTAGCCTTAAGGGGTTTCTATTCCTGATACCGCAGTTGAACTGCGATCATATTGCGGTAAATTGGAAATACTTAAAAGATATGCTGTGCAAGTTTTAATGGTTCCAGCAAACATTCTTTAAGCCGAGAAACTTTTGTATCATTGGCCAGAATAATGGCCAGAACTTTCCCGTGGTAACATCAAAATTCGTACAGTCTAACAAATTTTAGTCTAAAAATTGCAATTTTCATGCCCCTGCACTGCGGAACCGCGGTTCCGTACACAAGGCAAAAACAGTTACGGTTTTTTGCATCCTGTCTTAAAACACTCCAGCCTATCACGGGAAAATGGGCCAGAATAGTTTCTCCCGATCACCTTATTTCGAAAGCTTGCCATATTTTTAAGCCAGAAATGTGCTGCGTACACTTTTCGTACGTGCACCAGAACAAATCGCTAAAATATTCTCTCCATACAAAAAAGCTCCTCTGCAATTGATAAAAATGGCGAAAATATTTTGGATCCATGAAAATTAGGGCCCGCTACGAGAAACGCCCGCCAGAAAAGTTCGGGCTGGTTTTTTTTCTGGCGGTTCTGGCCAAAAATACGACTCCCATTTTTTACAGACGTACTCCCAAGACTTGGAAAGAGATAGAGAAGTTCTTGTCTTTCAAGAAGATCTTGTCTTTGAAAGTTCCAATTGGGAGAAGAGGAGTGATCTCCCTTAAAGTCTTGGAGAGATTTTTTCTCCTCAGGATAGATTCTTCTTCCAATAGGAGAGAGTACTCCTCCCTCCAATTTGGGAGCTAGCTAAAGGGTATAAGATCGGGACTATTCTTGAAAACAGATTTAGTATTCTTGGAATTGTAAGGTCATTATATATCCCTCCGAGACTTGAATTCTCCGAGGGACATATAGTGACCTTGCACTTCCAAGAAGAATATATATGTTTCCAAGACTAGCCCCGATCGTATACCATCTACATTCGAGGGCATTAAAGTTCATGCATAGATGAGGGGGTGTTAGATCGGCGATCTACAAGAATTGGGAGCTGTTAGATCTTTAATATTCCCCGGGAAGGAGTGCCACTCTTCCTGCTCTTGAAAGCATATGCCCAGTAGTCACTGCAAAAGGCTATCGCAGCGCGCGCAGTATGTGGGACAAAGACTAAGCGATATACCTGATCTTGCAAAATAAGGCCGACTGCTAGTCGGCCTTCTTTCGCAAGATAAGGTATATCGCTCAGTCTTATAGTATTAGACAATGTATCTCACCTGTGCAGCGTTACCTTTCTGGTAATTGTAATGCGCATCCTTCCTCTAAACCGTGGTAAAACGAAGTTTTTGAAAATATCAAGCGCTCGCATTGTACCACTAATAATTTCGTCTCGTGATACTTTGTACGAGTTAATGATCTGAGAAACCGTCGATTTTTATTTGGTTTTGAAATGTGCGGGCTCTGCCTTATTATGAGCGGCAGATGTGCAGGCTCTGCCTGATGTTTTCATCATAAAATGTGTTCAAAAAGTAGGTTTTCATTTTTTCCGTTTTTCAGGCACTTTTCTCCGACTCTATTCTCAAACGCACGAAAAGTACGAAAGACACGGCAAAACTAAAGCGAAAATCGAATCCGCCGCCCTATTATTACCCTATAAGGCGGATCCTTACCGCCTGGGTGAATTCTGGGCCGCTGGTATTCTGCGCGCCCCGATTCTCTTCCCACCTCAAGGTGGCGCAACCTGCCTTTTAGCTTCTCGTAAAGAAGCTTCTTTGGGCTAGCCCTGAGCGTCTTAGATAGTCTTCATTTGTTAGCTATAGCGTTTGCTTTCCTTAGCGCCGCGTGTGAAGTGAAGTGGCGCCCTAAACATACCCGCCTACACAGTGAGCCGCACCATCAAGGAGGTAATGCGAGCCATCTATTACACTTTAAATATGTTGCGAACACGCCGCGCTCCCATTCATGAAGCGGCTCGAGCTTTATTCTGATTCATACGTTCACTTGGTCGTAATTACATGAGTAGGAACGAAAGCCGCCAACTTTTACTTCGCGCAACGATACGCCGTCTGTAGTGCGCGCGGTCCACAGGGTCGCTTGTCAAGCTGACGCTCTTGTGCTTTCTAGCTCCCAGGGCGCTACGCAACCTATTGCACATCGCACAATACACACTTGCCCGCAGCGCTGTATCATTAAAGTAGCGGCACAGGAGAAGTACTTTCCACGCTAGGCCTACATCAAGAGACGCGCGGCAGCTACGACGGGCTGCGCCACTAATTTGCAGCGCGACGAGGTGCTGCGCGCGGGCAATGGGAAGTACCTTTCTTCGACTCGAAATGGTCAATGGGGGAGATTGGACAAAAACAAGGGAAGAAAAAACTGTACATAAAAATCAATAAAAATGACGTTTTTGCCATATCTTTGTCTATTAATTCGGACCATTAAGGCGAACTTTTTCAAAACGAAGGCTATTATTGGTGGCCTAACTGTCGCTTACCTATTGAGCAACGCCGCGTTTGTGATGAGTATGGATGAAAAGCCTTGGTTCTCAGCTTCCCAGCGGTACCGGATTCGAGAGAAACGGAGAAAACGACCTATTCTAAATTTAAAATATGGCCATTTTGTCCATAAAAAGGGGCACCGCGCTGTAGTATACACCGCCCATGGGTGATATAATTCTTAAATTACCCATAAGTGCTACAGTGTGAGAAGTGTATGGGTGATTTAATTCTTAAATCACCCATAAACTTACAGTAGGCGTACATTCCTTTAGGTGTACAGTGCGGCATTTTTGACTAAAGATCGGGTCACTATTCTTAAGAATTGTTTCGAAGCGGGAAGCTTCCCGTGAACCAGTGAATCGTGAACCACCAATAGATCTATTTAAAACTGTTTGAGGTCGCTTGGTTTGCACATGTGAAATTTACGACGTGAGCTAGCTGGCATTGACTTTGGAATATTTTAGAGGGGCTTCTTCAGCCTCGGAGGCGAGACCTTGGCAGAGGACGGGAAAGATTATTTGAGAGTTAAACGTTATTGAAAAGGCTTTGGCGGAGATATATGACTTTGGCTTCAAACACGTATGCTTGCTCATTTTTATAATTTTGAGGACTAGATAGAGCCTCGCTTGTTTCATGCTCCTTGTTTTTAACTACACTTATCAGCGTTGCAAAAAACGTAGCATTTATACCAACAATTGTTTAGCTGTAGCTTAACAGCTGTGTGGACATGTGTGTACCGATTGCCGATTACTGTCGAGTGTTCATGGTGAAGTTTTAATTTACACAATTGAAGCACAGAGAGCGAGAAAGAAAGAGGGAGATCAAGCAAGGAGTAATAACCACAATATGGTTCTTCTTACTAACTTTATCTCCCTCTTTTGCTTTCTCTAATCGTGTACTCTATCGAGTACTCGAGTATGCACGGTGGTGCGTCTCCCGGGGGGATTTAAACCCCTAAACTCCCCCCCGGGAGACGCTACGATGGTCCTGACCACTTTAAGCTTTACAACGGTAATAGCCGAGATAATGTGGAATTACCACTTCAAGGCTTACAACGGTAATTGCTACCCCCCTTTTTAGCGTATTTCATCGCGTCTGCTTGGAGTAATTCATCGCATCTTGAAAACATCGTACGAAAGTAAAACAAAATATTTATCTCGATACACTAAATAATCGCGATTATTTAGTACGCGTACTGTGGTTGATGATGCTTGATGAGCCATCGAAATTTTAAAGTTTTTGCACCGCAAAAGCTTCAAAATTCGGGTCATACATTGAAAAAAAAGACAAAACTTCTGCTTTATGATCATGAAGCAGGAATGTCTGCTTGAAATGGGAAAGAAAAACCTACCTTTTATGACAGTATTTTCGATATTTCGTATATAACTAAAGTTAATGAAAATTTGCGAATATCAGTTCAGATCTGGCAATTCCTAGTGTTTGCGACCTTTCGACTTTTTGAGTGCTCAAAAAGCGCGCGCCATGGCGACCATCGATGGATTCTTCGGAAACCACATCGTCTCCTTCGACTCGCGCTACCTTTGAGGAGAAATCTGTTTTAAGGACGGTGCCATTGTGGTGTTTTCCCAAATGGAGCTTATCCTGTCCCCATGTGCTCCCAAGTACGTCGGAACTACATTTCTAGGTCTAATTCAGTGCTACTGCGCTTCGGTTGTTTATTTGGGAAATGATCGTGAAGAGAAAGAATAGCGACGTACGCCGCGTCGCTCGATTTGTCTTGCTTTATTTACGTGCTATCGAGGTCGTCTAGACGAATCAGCTAATTAACTTATGCATTATTTCTTCTATTCCAGTACCGGATGTGCGTATTAGGAATGCTAAGTCGCACTACGGCGAGTTTTTCCAGAGATCAGTTACACATCGCTTGGTGATGAAAAGGAGAATGAAACCTACCACAAATCAATGGTTGCTCCATGAAGAGAGATCGACTTTGCCAGCCCTTGCGTTTTGATTATTTACCAGTCTTGCGCTGCACCAGCTCTGTCGAGAATGCAACTATTTCTTTTCTTTTTTATCCTCTCTACTTCTGCCTCTCTCTCACATTCTTTTTCGCCTTTCCCCAAAATATGTTGGTTCATGTTTTGATATCGCACTCTCAAACATAAGATCAGAGATTCCTTACATTTGTTGGTACTGCTTGTTCCAAACGGTTTTTTCTTTTTATGTAGCGGACCGCGGATGCCATCTGCTGATTGCCGCTGCATTAAATACTACAAGTCCGACTTTTATGTTTTCGGTCGCGATTTGCCCTGCGCTCATGGCACGGCTGTATTTTTAAATAAATTTTAAATTTCTTAAAACCGCCGCTCGCCATCTAACGCGTCTCTAAAATAGTAGAGTTTATCTTGAACTGTTAGACGATCGTCTATAGACGTAATTTTTACCGCCATGTCTTCTAGCTCGAGTTAGAAAACAAGACGGTAAATATACCACAATTCACCAAAAAAGACTGATCTACTACACGAGAAAGTATAGTTACCTTATTAGCACCTACAGAATATTCAAGTTTTACAATATGAAGCTTGGCACTTACCAATATCCTACTTATTTCGTCCAGTAGCAGTAGCAATGTTTTCTCAAGCTCGGCAACTGCCACGCGATCTTCCTCGGCGGTAATTGGCTTTCGCGCGTAGCCATGCTCCCCAGCGGAATATTCCGAGAATGCGTTTTGAGAAGTGCAGAAGACTGGCTAAAACAAATATGCTATGTAAACATAAATGTTTTAGCCAGTCTTCTGCACTTCTCATTAAATCGATATGACGTTGTTTCAAGAGCTACAGGCACTTTTTTTTAAACTGCAAAAAGCTGTCTTCAAAAACAGCTGTAGAACTACTAGTTCAAAAGCTACATTTTTAACAAGCTGTTTCAAACTACAGACTGTACTAGTTCTACCTGCAGCTGTTTTTTAGAACTGCTTTTTTGCAGCTTTAAAAACCGGTGATTTCAATGATCTGCACCGATCGCTGTTTCTTTTTAAAACAATTTTATCTCAAACACCTTGTCTTCGTGATTATTTAAGTCAGCCCCTGCTCTTAGCCTCAAATGCCCACCTTTAAGGTCAAGGCAATTACCGTTGTAAGTCTTCAAGTGGTAATCCCACATTATCTCGGCAATTATCGTTTTAATCCTTAAAGCGGTCAGGACCATAGTAGGCGTCTCCCCCCCTCGCCAGAATGGGGGGTATTGATAGCCGAGACATTCCAAAGGATGGATTGAACGATTAAAAGTCGCGATTATTTGAAAAAAACTTCGATTTTCCCCCGTTTATGTTTTGCTCATGAATATCGTGGCTGTGCCCCATATGCTTTTCGCTAAGCAGCGACCTTGAATCGCAACTTCCGTAAATATCGCCCCATGCCGCTCGAGCTCCGCGATGTACACCAAATGACAACCTTCGCCTTATTCTGACTGCTCCGTTTTCCCACCAAATGACAAATGTGCAACATTAAATATTCTGACTGTTCTAATTTTATCGCTTGCACTTTTCCAAGCACCGCCAAGAGATACGCTTTATCTCCTGCCGGTGGTTGGAAGCGTTCCAGCGACTTGGAACCTGCGCGAGTAGCTGTATCAGATCGCGGCTGCGAAGTATGTCGCCGCCAGGGCTTCTGAGGAGGATTCATAGCGGGGGAGTGGAGGAATGAGGCGGGCGCGATCACACGGAAAACGGAGACGAAGGCAGCAAGGAAGGAAGCTAGGTTCGTAGGAGTGTTTGAAAGCTTAGTACGAGTTGCTAATGAAGGCTGAGCCGTAGCGCAGAAGAAAGATTGACGCGTCTCTGGTACACGCCACAACGCAGCTTTTCGTCAGTTCTGAGACCAAATCAGAGAGCATCGATTTACTTGATTCCTACGAGACCAAAGGCGATCCTTCATTCACGTCCGACCCGAATAGTGTCATTGAGGAGAATTAATCGGAGAGCAGTGCTTTCATTGACTATGGCAGTATTGAAGATAAAGAAATTGATGACGAAGGAGAAGATGATGATTGTTATGTAGCATGGGAACGATGACAGTCTAAATTGGCCACAATTTTCATCCATAACGGAACTAGAAGAGCCTGCCAGCCGAGTGCACTCGGCCGAGCCACACTAGTGTGATTCACAAATGCCTCATTTTTATTAGACCGACTAGACATTGAATTGATTAAATGTGTAAAACCTTCTCTTATGTTTGCATTATTCTTTGTACTGTTGCAAACTTCTAAAGCCTCTTCATGATTCTTTCCTTGTCTATAGACATATATCAGGATGCGTTTGGTGAGTCGAGTAAGAAAATATTCTCACTGAATACTGCTACACAAGACTGGACACTTTAAGCAGATCCGAATTTGTTCTTAAAACCGATGCTACATTATATCTCTCATCGATGGTCAGGATAGACGCAGGACGTTCGTCACGTCTAAAGTAAAAAACTCACAGTATCTTTGTAATAGAATGTACAAAATACGAAGAAATAGCGCATATGCGCCATCAGGTGTATATAAGCTATGATGGAAATAGAGTTTGCAGATAGACACGAAGGACGGCCAGTCAAGCCAGAAGACCGACTCAGGTACGACAAAACTTTAGAGATCCTATCAAACAAGCTTACTTGGAAAGAGGTTTCTTGCCACAACTCTGTGTAACGACTGGCCCAAAGGAAGAAGAAGTATTTAAATCGGGGAAGTAGAAATTATGAATGCACCAGAACGCATACATCATTTTTCTATAAGCATGCTTAGAGATCTCTTGAGAACGAAAAGTGGCATGATCTCCACCGCATTTATTCATACCTTCGTGCAAGCAGTTCTAGGCTGAAATCCGAGGCCTCTATCTCGAAGAAACTGCTGCTTATTTATTTGAACGTCAACGATAATTCAACATAATGCTGCCAAAATCTTTTACTACTTGGGGGCATCTCGCGGAATGGTACTTCTTCAAATCATCGAAAACGTAAATGAAACTTCGAACCTTAAACTGTCGGAATGGTGGATTGCGCCACCTTGTCCAGAGCGCTAAACTTTATTTTAGATAGAAGAACCTCAGGACGTTTATAGATTAATCAATTTCGTTTCCGTTGTCTCTCCATCTACTGGGTACCCGTGCAGCACTTAATATTAGGGTTGTTATTAAAGAATGTGTGGAACTATAGCTAGCTCTAGTCTCTGGCAAATGGCTGCGATTTCTGCATAAAAAGGAAGGAAAACCCCAGCAGGGATTGGTATAATAGGTATGAGAAGTAATAGGTGCACCGAGTATAGTAGGCTATTACCGAGTACCGAGTAGTACTCGAGTACAAAGTAAAAGGTGAAACTGCGGTAATATGTACTCGTTACTCATTGGGGTGGATGTAAGCATATTATCTATTACCTACTACCTATTACCGGTACTCTGTTAAAGTATCTATTTTCGGCGCTCGGTCAAAGTCAAAGTACCTATTACCCGTACTCAGTCAAAGTACCTATTACCGGCACTCGGTCAAAGTACCACCTATTACTCGGTACACGGTGATAGTACCTTTTTTGAGCACTTGCCCAAGCTTGGGCTTGCTAGCTAACAATGTTGAGGAGTGAGCCTTACATGATAAATAATGATCATGTCATAATCATTAGTTCTCATGTAAGGCTC
>JAULCF011525650.1:0-13201 GCA_032361265.1 Devaleraea mollis
ATAACCCCTCGGGCGCAGCTACGCTACTTCTCAGAGGGATTTTAAAGGGGCAGAAATAATTGATTTTCATTGAAAATCAATTATTTCTGCCCCTTTAAAATCCCTTCAAATAGCCCGTATGCGGGCGCAAATGTGGTTATCTAGAATACTAAACAGTGTATTTATGCAGTAATAAAAACTATGTGACTATGTGTTAAACTCCTAAAGCTAAAACTACCCAAGCATATAAATAGTCGCCAAACAAACCAAAAAATACCCAACTAAACCACCTGCACCTTCATAATCTTTCGCCAATCGTTGTCCAAAAAATAGGGATAAAATAGAGACCGCTGATAATTGAGCGCCAATCAAACCCATTTGAGTACTACCACCTAACAAAATTTGGACAGCGCCAATAGCTGAAAATGCGCCTGCTGCAATTTCCAAAATCGTAATCACAGGCATTAATAAACCGACCGTATTTTTTAGTGGACTTTTGGCAAAATGCCCAGTTAGCCATGCTTTATTACCCTTATAATCAAAGACTTTATCTAAGCCAGATTGGCCAAAAAGGATGGCTAGAAAGGCGAGGCTTAATAATTGGAAAGAAGTGGTTGCCGTTAGGAGATTTTCCATGATGTGTGTTGGTTGTACTTGTTTAAAAAACAAATCTAAGGAAAACCTATCTACTTTAATAATGTAACAACTTGTTCTAATAATTGCTTTTTATTTAAGCTACTAATATTGACCAAAAAGTAGCCACTAGGACTTTTTAATCCTTCCATTCGCCATTGCCATTCTTCAATCGTCGTATTCTGTAGATTATCATACCACCAAGCCGTATAAAATTGTTCGTCTTGATGTTTTAAAATAGCCGTATAAATTTCAGTAGCACCAATTTTTTCTACTTGAATATGTTGGAAAGTATAGCCACTACCTTGCCAACAAACCCTAGGGTCATGGCTACCTTGAAAGAAAGAAACGGGTGGTTTGATATAAACTAAAGTGCTATCATTTTCCAATTTGAGCATTCCATTTTTGGTAGTGGATTGTTTGAAATCAGCGAATTTTTCAGTAGGGTAGGGTTGTGCAAAAAAGGGAATCGGTTGTTTAGATTGGATGCCTTGATAGAAAAATAAACTACTTAATAAAACGATGGTAGCGAATCTGATATCTTTAAAGTATCTGATTCGTAGGATTGGGTGAATCTTACGTATCAGATACTTTGAAAGTATCCGATAAGACGAGGGGCTTAAAGGTGTTTCATAACTTGGAGTTATCGAAGTGCTAGATTTTTTTGTTAGAAACGCTACCCCAAAATAAAAAGGCAATAAAGCATAAACGATTAAACTGACCAATCCCATTATATCATGCAATGGATTATCGGGCATTATTTTAAAAATAATCAACGTTAATAGCCGAATGAAGTTGGCTAGAATGGTTAGAAAAAGGATAAGAACTAAACCAAAAGTGATGGTAGGGAAGCTAAAAATAAATTTATTTTTTCGTTCAAAATAAGCAAAAATGACCAAGGCCAAAAGCTGAGCTGTTACCATCATTTTTAAACCCATACAAGCAGGGTCAACGGAAAATGGCTGCCCATCCAAATAAATCAAATTGCCGGTAACGGTTATTGGATATCCTAATAACCCAATGACTTTTCCTGCTAAAGCACTCAATTGTAAACGAATGGGAAAACTCCAATTATTCAATATTTGTTGGACTAAAAACGACAAGACGCCAAATAAGAATAGCGGCAAATTATTCAATCGCCCTTGCCGACTTTCCCAGATATAAAGTAGTAAACAAACCCCAAAACCATAGTACAAACTATTCGTTTTGATAAAAAACAGACTGATTCCAAGGAATAAAGCAGGTAATAAAAAACGATTAGATGATTGATGACCAACGTTTCTGATAATAAAAGGAGCAAAAATAATTCCTAGAAATAGGGCAAAGTTTCTAGGTAAATAAAAAGGTTGAAAATAGAAAAATATCAAAGTTAATAGTAGGGACAAGCTGATTGTTCCGATTAAATGTGGTGATATTTTAGAGAAGTTATTAGGCATATTTTAAGAAAAATGACTTTTGGACATATTGGAATAATCCTGAAAGGTTTCTTTGCCCACGGATTGCATCTGTGGGGCGATAAATCCGTGGGGCATAATATTTTAGTCAAATTATTATTATCCGTTACTCAACTTCCAATAAAAATAACTCATCACCAGCAAGCTTAAAATAATCAGCAACCATTCATGCGGTTCTGGCACTGCACCAGCATTTTTAATACTTGCATTTTTTAACCCGTCTTTGCTAGCCTTAATATCAAATCGGTCATAATCTGCCTGCGTTTCTAGCACAATTAAACTGGAAACGGGCGTAACGACATGCGCTTTTTCTGCCTGTACAATTAACTGATTCCCTAATTTATTTGTATTAAAATAATCTTTGCCAATTTTTCGCATCAAGTTATTATAGGTAAATAGTCGCATGAGGTGGTCGGGGGCAGTTGAAGCATTAGTTGGTTGCGCTACCTTTTGAATTTGTATACCCATATTTGCCAAAGTCACTAGATTATCCGTCTCATTAGATTGAATAAAAAGGGTATCCGCTAAAAATTGCTGTAGGTTGTCAAAGTCGCCTTGATGATAATTTAGCTGTCGCAATTCTTTCAGGCTTTTGATATACAAACTAGGGGAATCACCTAAATCAAAAACAGCTATTGGGGTATTATTTTGATTAAAAAAGGTATTGAGTTGGTTGGCAAATGTGGTCCCTTTTAAATCACTTAAAACAGGCGTTAAGGCTTCATTATGAGTAATCACTAAGGCAGTTGCTGCGTTTTCGATAGCATAAAAAGGAAGTAATCGGTAACGATATTGATTTAATTGCTTAAATAATCGGTCTTTATTTTGGGCGGTTAAACGAACCATTTTATTGGTATAAACAAAAGTTGGTTGATATTGAATGGTTTTCCAAACGGCATTAAACTGTCGTTTACTCCAAGATTGGTTGATATCTAAATAAATAGATTCAGGAACAAAAGAAGTCGTTACGGGCGCATAAGGCTGCATTTGAAAATGTTGATTCCCAAAAGAAAAAGTACCCGTTGCTAATTCTGGTGCATCAATTTTTAGTTGCCAGTCAGAATGATAGGGGCCTTCATAAATCCAATCTGTTCCCGCTTGATTGAAAGCAAGTTTTGATAAAAAATCTAATTTATCCGCTGCCCCTAAAATCCGAATTGTTTCGGTAGCATTTTCTGTATAAGGACCATCAAAATCTGGGTTTTGATAAGTCAATTGTCCATTTTTTTCTACTAATGGACTGGTAATACCAATTTTAAATTGCCGATTTTCTTTGGGTAATACAGGGAAAATGCGGACAGTCACTCGATTACCTTCTTGCCAATGTAAGAGCAAAGGGTCTCTAGTTTCTACCCCTACAATTGTGGTGTAAGCGCTATCTGCTTTATTACGAGTGGTCAAAAAAGAAGGCCGTTCTTCTCCATTGACCCAAAGCGAGGCCGATGTAACAACCGAACCTTCGGGTAGATAAAAAGAGTATAAAGCTTCTTGTTGATTTCTGCTCCAACCGCCACGTTTGTTATTTTGAATCTTTAGGACTTTCTCTGTATAAGCTAATCTGAATTCGGGAAAAAATTGGATAGTAGTTGCTACATTTTGGGTGCTCAAATCCTGCCCTGACCAAAGCTTCCTTTCTGTGAGATGTCTTCGATTAAAAACAGCATTTAATAATTGACGGCGTTCTTTATCCGCTAATTGTAAGGGCTCGGAAAATAAGGAAGCAATGACGACAAAAGGGTCATGTTTAATGCGTTCGTCAAAACGATTTCGGGTAGGGAGAAAATCATCAAAGTGGTCGCTGGCAACTGAATATAAACTACCACTTTGGAGGATTTTTTCAGTTTGCCAATCATTAGCTAAAACTTGGCTGAGTGCGACCCAAGATGGTAGGGAATTTTCTTCAATGGTTTGTTGGCGAATAGTCGTTAAATTTTCATTGATAGTATACCAATTAGCGGTATACCCAATGATAATAGCCAAGGGAATACTCAGCCCTATAATGACACTATTAAAATAATGCTTTCCTTTTTTAGTATAATCTAAGGTCATTTTTCCTAATAAAATAGCCCACCAAAGTGGAATGAAAATATGTAAGGAAATGAGAAATAACCAAAATACAGCGATAGAAACAGGATAAAATGGCGCGACATAAATGGCTTCGTAAACATTAAATAAAAAGCCACTAGCGAAAATGGCTGGCAGAGAATACTCAACCCATTTTGGCAAAACATTTCTAAAACAATACAAGAGCATCGCAGTATTCAAAACAACCAAATAACTTGCTAGCCAATTGGTAGAAACATCAAAAACAGGAATGATTTGATTCAACGAATAAGCACTAGTATTACCTATCAGGAGTAATAAAATTGTATGTTGCCTATTCGGGAAATGAAAACGTTTTCTCTCCACAAAAAAGAAGAGAATTAGAAAACAAAAGGCATTTACAAAGAAGGGGATAGGGTTTTCATTGGAGCTAAAACCAGTACTAGTTCCTAAGGAAGCGGGGTAAAATAAATGGAGGGAAAAAACAAAAAAGCCTAAGGCAAATAATAGTAAACCAATCTTAAAAATGGGGTCTTGAATCGGGTTTTTCATAAGGCAAATAATTTTAATTAAAAGTACTTTGTTTTTCAAAGTTAAATCTAAAACGGGATTAAGACAAGTTTAGTATAGACAAAGGCTGATTTCGATGAATAGCTAGTATTATAGGTGATGAAAATTGGCAATTGGCGGGAAACTATTATTTATTTCCTCTTTCTTTAATATTTAATGCACTAGGAAAAGTAGTTGGAGAATAGTCTTATTGTTTTGTGATTATTGGGAAAAATTAGAGATTCGTAAAATAAAAAGTGGCAAAATGCAACGATTTTGTAATTATTGGTACTCTATTTAAAGTAAATTGCTACAAATATGATTAATTTACATTCAAAATTTGTTCATTTGTTATAACCCACTAATATGAAAAAATCATTTTACACTATTGGAACAGGTATTTTTATTGCCCTCCTTATTTTAGGATTAGCTGCTTGTCAAAAAGATATAGACCGTTTGCCTAGTCAAGCTGATGATATTTTTAACGCTGAAGAAGTAACCGCTTTAAGCAAATATTTAGATGTCGATAAGTTTAATTATATTTTAAATGTCACCGAAGCAGAACAGTTCAAGATTTTTTTAGGTAGGACGTTATTTTATGATGTAAACCTATCAGCGGATAAAAGTGTCGCTTGTGCTTCTTGCCATCAACAAGATTTAGCCTTTGCAGATAATGTAGCCTTTAGTCGAGGAGCATCAGGCAATCATGCGGATAGAAATTCGATTAGTTTGGCTTCCTTTGGTAGTTTTGCTGATCACTATGGAGAAGGAGGAGAAGATGCTGCGGAGAATTCTTTTTTCTGGGATGAACGAGCAGGCGATATAGCGGAACAATTAAGCCAGACTTTTGCCAATCCGAATGAAATGGGGATGAAACTGCACGAAATTGGTACAAGAGTAGGAGAGTTAGAATATGCCCAACTTTTATATAAAAAAGCATTTAATGGTCAAAATATAACCAGTCAAAACGTTATTGAATCGATTGCTGCTTTTGTAAATACGATTGAGTCAGCTAATGCGATTTTTGACCAAGGATTAGGTCAGTCTCAATTTAAAATTGAAGAAGATTTTATTATTTTTTCTGAAGAAGAAAATCGAGGGAAACAATTATTTCTGAATAATTGTGCCAGTTGCCATGCCTTTTCTATGTCGGGTAGTTTGAGGCATAGATTTAATAACATGGCAACTATTGCTTCTAATGGGTTAGATGTAGAATATGCGGATAAAGGAATTGGTCGAAATACGCAATTGGCAACAGATAATGGTATTTTTAAAATTCCTGGAATCCGAAATGTGGGCTTGACAGCGCCGTATATGCACGATGGACGTTTTGAAACGTTAGAAGAAGTAGTTGATTTTTATAGTGAAGATATTCAAGCACATCCAAATCTAGATGAAAAATTAAAAAATGAAGATGGAACGCCTAAACGGATGAATTTTAGTGCTATAGATAAAACAGATTTAGTTGCTTTTTTAAATACATTGACGGGGGTCACGCATATGAGTGAGTTGACTTTTTCTGACCCATTTCTTCAATAATCTGAATAGCGATGTTGCCTTGTTATCATTTTATAGATGAACAGGGCAACACCGCAACTATAAAATAAATTTCCGTATCAAGACAGTCGGCTTCCTCTGATAAGTCTCAGAATCTACCTAATTAGCTCCACTTCTATTCACTGAACCCACCAGTTTTTGCAACTTAGCCTATCTATTGAAAATTTGACAACTAAGATGAAGGATTACTTCTATTTATTATTAGATTTGTTCGGCAAAATAATCTATCTACGAAATAATAGAAAAACAGCAGTATGTCAGAATTCAAATACGATCATAATTATAACATTGATGCAAAGAAGAATATGACCTATGACGCCATTGTCATTGGGTCGGGAATGAGTGGTGGTTGGGCAGCTAAAGAATTGTGTGAAGCTGGGATGAAAACTTTGGTGTTAGAAAGAGGAAGAATCATTCAACACATCAAGGACTATCCAAACATGAATAAGGAGGCTTGGGATTGGGAGTTGCGAGGAAGTATTACCCCCGAAGAAAGAAAAACACATTATAAAGCCGTGCGGACGAATTGGATCGGCGCAGGCAATAAGGATTTATACGCCAATGATGCTGAAAACCCCTATACAGAAATCAAACCTTTTATGTGGTTACGGGCGCACCAAATGGGTGGGCGTTCGCAATTATGGGGAAAACAGACGTATCGTTGGAGTGAATTAGATTTTGAAGCTAATGCTAAAGATGGACATGGGGTGGATTGGCCTATTCGTTACAAGGATATAGCGCCTTGGTATACCTATGTAGAAAAATATGTCGGCATTAGCGGTCAAGCTTTAGGCTTACCACAATTACCCGATAGTCATTTTCTGCCACCAATGGAATTAAATTGCGTGGAAAAGGATGTTCGGCATCGGATAGAAAAAGCATTTCCTAGTAGGAATATGACCATCGGCAGAGTCGCTCATTTGACGGAACCATTAAATGGTCGAGGAAAATGCCAAACTCGGAATAAATGCAGTAGTGGTTGTCCTTATAGTGCCTTTTTTAGTAGTATTTCTGTTACTTTACCAGCTGCGAATGCGACAGGAAATATGACGATTCGTCCTTTTTCAATTGCCCATTCTATCATTTACGATGAAGAAAAAAAGAAAGCGACTGGCGTAAAAGTGATTGATGCAGAAACGGGAGAAATGATGGAATACCATGCACGCGTCATTTTCTGTAATGCTTCTACTTTAAGTTCGACACGTATTCTTTTAAATTCTACGTCTAATCGGTTTCCCAACGGTTTAGGAAATGATAGCGGAGAACTAGGGCATAATTTAATGGACCATACTTATCGAGTTGGCGCATTGGGGAAATTTGAAGGACATGAAGATAAATATTACAAAGGTCGGCGGCCTAATGGCATTTATATTCCCCGTTATTGGAACATTAACGAAGCGTCTAAATCAGATAAATTTGTCAGAGGTTTTGGATATCAAGGTGGTGCTTTCCGAAAGGGATGGGGGCGAGGCGCCAATGTCCAAGATTTTGGGGCTAATTTTAAAGATTCTTTATTGAAAGACCCTGGACCATGGGAGTTTTTTATTACAGGTTTTGCCGAATGTCTGCCTTATCACGAAAATAAAGTAACCTTGGATAAAAACAGTTTAGATAAATGGGGGCAACCTACTTTGGCAATTGACTGCGAATGGAAGGAAAATGAATTAGCCTTAAATAAACAAATACAAGAAGATGCGGTGGAAATGTTAGAAAAGGCAGGATTGAAAGATATTGTCGGGTTTGATAAAAAACACGAACCAGGTTTTGGCATTCACGAAATGGGAACCGCTCGGATGGGGCGTGACCCAAAAACGTCCGTTTTAAATGCAACGAACCAAATACACGCTTGTAAAAACGTGTTCGTAACCGATGGTGCTTGCATGACTTCCAATGCTTGTGTAAATCCGTCTTTAACGTATATGGCACTTACCGCTCGGGCGGCGAATCATGCTATTTCAGAACTTAAAAAATTAAATTTGTAAGCTATGAAAAGAAGAGAAGCCTTAAAAAACGCGGCTATTTTAGGAGGAGCTGCTGCTTTATCCACGTCCATTTTAACTTTATTTCAAGCCTGCAAAGCCCAACCTAGATTGACTTGGCAACCTCAATTTTTAAGTGTAGAACAGGCACAATTAGTATCCGCCTTAGTCGATACCATTTTACCTAAAACAGATACGCCAGGTGGAATAGATGTAAAAGTCGATATATTAATTGATTTGTTGTATGCCAAAACGTATGACGACGAGGGGCAGCAAAACATAGTGGCAGCAATGAATGATTTTAATGATAAATGTATGGCCAAATTCGGAAATGCATTTTATGAACTAGACGCCGACCAAAAGAATGCCATCTTACAAGCAGAAGAGGCCAATAGCCCAACATTTAATAGTGGCGTATGGGGATATGCTGTAGGGGAACAAAAACCAGTCGGTTTTTATCGGTCTTTTAAATCCCTTGCTGTTTGGGGATACTGTTCATCGGAAGCAATCGGGAAAAATGTATTAAAGTATGACGCTGTGCCTGGGGACTATCAAGGTTGTGTTCCACTTTCGGACATAGGCGGTGTTTGGAGTTTGTAGATAATTATGGCAAAAAAAGAAATTATGCAAAACGAAAAAAGTGACCTTAAACAATTGCTAAAAACCATTGGTCCAGGCTTACTTTTTGCGAGTTCTGCCATTGGCACTTCTCATTTAGTCTTATCCACCCGAGCAGGGGCACATCATGGAATGGTCTTCTTTTGGATTATCTTGGCAACGCTTTTTTTAAAATATCCTTTTTATGAATTTGGTCCTAGATATGCAGTGGCAACGGGGCAAAGTCTTATTAAGGGATACAAGAATCAAGGCAATTGGGCGGTTTACCTTTTTTTAGGGGTAATTTTTTTCAATATGTTTGCCGTAACAGGTGCAATTGGGGCAGTTTCGGCAGGTTTACTGAAGACAATGGTGGGGTTAAATTTTTCCATGCCGATACTCGTTGGGTTGGTTTTAGGAATTACGGTTAGCCTATTATTTTTGGGTGGATATACTGCGCTGGATCGTTTTATAAAAATCTTATCTATTGTTTTATTGATTACAGTTTCTATTGCCTTTTTTGCGGTGTTGTTTAATGGTTCAGTTGAACCTAGTGCTGATTTTGAAGCCCCTAAATTGCTAGAAGGTGCAGGATTAGCGTTGTTGGTGAGTTTGATAGGTTGGATGCCCGCAGGGATGGAAGCTTCGACGATGAATAGTATTTGGGTCGTCGAAAAAATGCGAACGACGGGGTATCATCCCAAATTAAAAGAAAGCCTTTTTGATTTTAATTTAGGCTTTGTTTTTACCATTATTTTGGCATTGATGTTTTTAACAATTGGCGCATTCACCGTTTATGGTAGTGGTCAATTACTAGATGGCAATGCGACGCAGTTTTCTAATAAATTATTGCAGGTTTTTACGACTAACTTGGGCAGTTGGTCCTATTGGGTGATTGCTATTACTGCCTTTGGGACGATTTACGGTACTTTAATTACGGTGATAGACGCTTTTACACGAAGTTTTGTAAGGGGGCTTTTAGTACTAAAAGAAACGCCTATAACTCCTGAACAAAAACAAACGACACTCCATCGAAATTATAAAATCTTATTGCCCTTATTAGGCATTGGTGGATTCTGCCTCTTTTATTTTTCGGCGGCTAGTATGGTGAAAATATTAGAATATGCGACTATTTTAGGTTTTTTGACCGCACCAATTATTGCTTTCTTAAATTTAAGGGCTATTCAGAGTCCAAGTGTACCTGCTGCTTATCGTCCTTCGGCTGTGCTAATCATGTTGGCTAATATAGGGTTGGTTGCTATGGTTTTATTTGCGGTCTATTATCTGTTTACTTTAGTTGGATAAGGACGATTAAAGCCTTTCATCCAGGTCTAAAGTGTCTTTAAGATTTATAATTTCATCTCGAATATTTAAGGGGCTACTTTGGAGTTAGGTTGTTTAGAATTACGAGAAAACAGGATTTTTTGCCTCGTATTTTTGAATGGATAATGATGTTGGATTAGGTTTGACAAATCATAAATCACCCTTCATAAATTTGGTTCTTTGATAATTTTTGCATTTCCTAAAATCCCGAAGGGATTAAACGTCAATTCCGTCCACAGACGGAATGAAATGCGGGGTTTTAGAAGACTCAAAGGACTACAACCCCGAACGGGGTTGAACTCTTTTGCAAAAATTGTCAAAGAACCATAAATTTTAAATCATAAACCTGTCACGTAAAAACTAGATGGATTTAAGATTTGTGATGTATGATTTTGACGCCCGCTCAAAACTCAAAGGAACTTCATCCCATATTCTGAATAGCCTACCTTGGAGTCAACATATTTATTCCTACTAAAACTATCCACTTAACCCCAAATATTGACCATTGATATTTAATATCTCCCAATCCAGATATTTTTTATTTAAATGATAACTTGCAAAGTGTACTTTGCGTATGGATTATTAAAACGCCTAGACAAATAAAAATGCGATTATGATAAAGAATATAACACCTACGACTCCATTAACGCCATTACCTGTAGCTAAAGGACATTGGTTACTCAAGAATTTGCCTAGTATGGGGAAAAATATCCTCACGCATTTTTATGATAACGAACAGGCGTTAGGTAAAACTTATGAAAATCCTGTTCCTTTCATGCGAATAGTCTGTACGTCTGAGCCAGATTTTATGCGCTACGTCTTGCAACAAAATCATCGAAATTATAAAAAAGGAAGGTCTTATGATGTTTTAAAATTAGTGTTGGGGAATGGGTTAGTGACAAGTAATGGGCAATTTTGGCAAAAGCAGCGTCGATTGGCACAACCTGCTTTTCATAAAAAGAGTTTAGAAGATTTATTTAATTCGATGGGAGAAGTAGCGGTCCAATATTTTGACGATTTGGAAGCAAAAAGAGGAACAGAGATAGATATTGCTAGAGAAATGATGGCGGTTACTGCAAGAATAGCGTTGAAAGCCTTGTTTTCTGATAATTCCGAGGAAGATATGAATGCCGTTTATGAAAGTATGACAGAAGCGCAACGCTATGTTTCAGATGTATTGAACGACCCTTTTGCGCGAATTAAATTTCCATTAAATGGCAGGAAGAAGCAATTCAAGAAAGATATGTCGGTTTTGAATGAGGTGGTGTTAAAAGCGATTGCCAAGCGTAGAAAAAGTACCGAAAAATATCCTGATTTATTACAGATGATGATGGATGCGACTTACGAAGATTCTAACGAACAAATGAATGACCAGCAGTTGATGGATGAAATGATTACGATGTTTAGTGCAGGACATGAGACTTCGGCAAATGCTTTAGCTTGGACCATGCATTTATTGGCTCAACATCCAGAGATAGTCGCTAAAATGCGAGCAGAAATAAAGACAGTTTGTGGGGATAATTTACCCGGTTTTCAAGATTTGCGTCAATTGGCGTATATTCGACAAGTGATTGATGAAGGGATGCGGTTATATCCGCCTGTTTGGGGCGTAAGTCGAACTGCGATTGGGGAAGATGAATATAGAGGCGTGAAGATTAAGAAGGATGATGTTATTTTTTGTCTAATTTATAATGCACATCATCGGGAAGATTTATATGAAGATGCGACGACCTTTAACCCTGACCGCTTTGAAACAGCGAAAGTTAAAGAAATGCCTAAGATGAGTTACTTACCTTTCGGTGGAGGACCAAGATTATGTATCGGGAATATGTTTGCGCTGATGGAAATGCAATTATTGTTGGTGGGGCTTTTACAACGGTTTGATTTTGACTTGATTAAAGACCAAGTAATTGATATGGAAGCATTGGTCACTTTACGACCTCGGTATGGGATACGAATGAATTTGAAGTAAAGGATAAGTTGAGGAGATTAATGAGATAATATTGGTCATTTAACCTAAATTTTATCTCATTAATCCTATTCATTTATTAACTGAAAATATCAAATAAATCTATTTTAATCCCCTAAAATTTCTTCAATTTTCACAACCTTAGAATGCTCTGAATGCTTGAAGTTTTTATTGGGATTCCCCATTTTAAACAAAGCAGTAAACTGTTTCCAAACAAATAATGGAATGGCCCAAATAGCACTCCAAATTTGGTCGGGTACATTCGATAAATAAAGAGACCAAAAGATATTTAAAGTAAAAATACCTAAGCCCATAAATAACCAAATACTCATATCGGGGTTAATGAAAAGACCTGCACCTAATAGAATGATGGCAGAAAAAAGTAGAATAAATAGGGGAGGGGCAATCGTAATAATGCCAAATAATAATTGATTCCAGCTTAAATTGGTTAATCCTTTCAAAATCAAGCCAGAAGAATTTGGTAAGTTTTGAAAATAAGAATACAACCAACGACTTCTTTGCGTTTCTACTTGATCAGCAGTAGTTACTTTTTCATCATAGATAATGGCATGCTTAGCAAAAACAATTTTTTCGTTTTGGCTTAATAAAAAATTCTGTAAAATCTTGTCTTCTTGCAGCATCTTTTTCCATAGCTCTTTTCCTTGCTGTATTTCGGGACTATCTAAATAAGCCTGGTATAATTTAGTTGCTACTGCCATTCCCGAACCAGAAATAACAGAAGAAGAACCAATCATATAAGGAACATATCGCTCCACAAAGTTTTTATAAAATTCTCCTGTAGAATCTGCACAAGCATAAACCGTATCTAAATTTTTAGCTGTTCGTTGACCTTGAACAGAACGATGTCCCAAAGAAACAAACTTATTTATCTCACTTAAAAATTTTGGATGAGCTAAATTATCCGCATCAAAAACAGCAATGTATTCATGAGGACGAATAAAATTTTCGATGGCATGAATGATGGATTTGGCTTTAAGCCGCAAAGATGGATTGGGATGTAATAACGTAAATTTTGGATGAGTGTATTCAATATTTGAAATATCACATTCATCCGCAACAAGGTATACATGGAGATTTTGATGTTCTTGTTTGATCAA
>JAULCF011527872.1:0-13191 GCA_032361265.1 Devaleraea mollis
TTTCACTCCTGCCGAGCTCACCAGGCTTTTGGAGTGAATAAATTTACTCGAGCTCTCTGGGCGTTGGTGTGCGCCTCTGAGAGAAAGCTATGGGAGTACCCTTTGGTTTGCCTTTACGCTTTAGTTTTGTTGCTCTGCACGCTCTTTACCTGCTGCACAGTTTGGAACGGCAGAATATACCGGACCTAACACAGCAAAAAAACTTGGGAACAGAAACCGGTTGCAGTTTATCCAGGATATCCTATCCTTCATAAAATGCCATAATGATTGCCTATGTAAAACTGTCGCTGTATTCTAGTCATTAAGGGATCCTTGCATAGTAAATTTTGCTTGAGTATTGCACCAGCCTGCCGCGAGTAATGCAAAAGACGTGCGGCAAGGCAAACCCCTTGAATTCATTGCAGCTATTCCATGTATTAGGGGTAGTAGCCGGAATAGGGGGAAGAGATACTCTACTCCGGATTAAATGAAATGGATTAGTGTGATGAGGACTTACCTATTATAATAGGGAGGATGTAAACTTGGACTTGGAATAGAGAATACGTCAGCACTCTGTACCCCAACCGGAATAAGGATTAGGGAATAGGTTGAAAATTCAGTCTATTCCCAATCGCTTGTGATGAGTCTGCGGTATGGATCCGACAAATGTTGTTTGAACTTACTGGAAAATGGATATGCACTCCGGTTTAAAGCCGGGCTGAATATCAGTTCCCGTTCAAGAATAATTTTCTTTAGCAACCGACGCTGAAATGAGCGAGGATTTTGCTGGGCCGGTCAAAATCGGAAAAGTGTGGGAAGCTCGGGCCGGTTTTATATTGGGACGCTGCAGTTTTGCTCGTTTTTTAGTATATTTATTGCAAGCTATAGTTGCTTAGTCCCCTGTGTGGCCTAAGGAAATGCGCTTGCTTTTGCGTACAATACAGATCGGATCCTGATACCATCGGGGCCGGCCTCTTCGTGTAGGATTTTATAGAACTTGATGAGGTTTTATTATTTGAGGTCAAGCTAGAGTTAGTTAAGTAGTGCTTCAGCCTAGTCACGTCCTGGTGCTGTTAAAATATTACAGCAAGGCATCGGCTTCATACTGCCCCTAAAGTTGAGTATAATACTCCTTCATTCTGGTCAAATTCTCTTTATACAAAACATAACCCAAAGTACTAAACAGAGTTCCCGAAAGTTAAAAACCACCTTCTCAGGTGGAAAACATCCTACATGTCATTCGTACCAGCAATTATGCGCGTGTCCAAAACGTCATCACCAAAACAAGATTTCCACTATGGTATCAACTACAACAGTTACATTTCTGCATCGTTCCATTGCATTGATACCTGATGCTTCCTTCATAAAGAGCAGGTAAAATCCGCGCCCTCCTGCCATAGCTAAGTGCTAACTAACACCCATTCTTTTCCCCGGCCTTATTTCTTGTCCTTGACCTCGATCAGTCCGATCAGCTTCCTCAAGCGCTTCAACTCAGGTTTCGGCAGCATCTTTATCATACAATCAGCAAGCATTCTTTGATCGACAAATACAAAACCCAAATCTGCTCAGCCGTAAAATGATATTTCACATCAATGTGTTTTGCCTTGCCTGAGAACTTACCTTCTTCGCTCTAAACGATAGCACTAGTGTTGGAAAATAGTCGTTGCAGTTTCTTGGCGGTGATCGATAAAGTCCAAAACATTCTTCTCATGTGCCACATTTCGCGCAGTGGTTGCTTGTGAAACTATTTCAGATTCTGCAGTGCTCAGGGCGGCACATCCCTGCTTTCCTGTTCTCCAGTCGTGAGCTGTAATTCCTTGCAGATGCAAGATACTACCAGACAAAGATCTTCTGTCAGCAGTTGAGGCGATGTCGGCATTTGCATAGGCATCAAGCTCGACGGCTCTTTCGCGACAAAAAAAACGCAATCTCCTTTGTGCCCTTAAGATAACTCAAAATTCTCTTAGCGCCTTCCCAATCGACTTGCCGTGGATCTGAAACCCTCATCGCCGCTAGACTGACAGACACACAGATGTCGGGCCTCGTCCGTGTACTTATAAAAATTAAAGCCTCAACCAGCTCACGATAGGGTACTTTCCCCATTGCTGCCTCTGTGCTCTCTGCTTTCTCCCGCAGAGTAACATACTTTTCTATCTCAGTTGGAGTGGGCGCCGGACGTGCATCACTCATGCCAAACTAAACCAGAGGTTTTCAATATAGGTCTTCTGAGTGATCGCGTTAGATTCTGCATGCTGCCTTACATCGACTCCTAAAAACCATGAGGCTTCACCAATATCGGTGATTTCCAGGCCTCAGAAGATAAGGCTTTTTCCTAATTTGCCTAGAATAAGCTATTCAAGGCCTATTTCAAATTCAGAAATAGACTTTTTTAGTCTCTTTAAGGCCTTTCTGTCACGGCGTTCTAGCGTTGTCGCATCATCTCTATTTGTCATCCTGATGAAGTCTGACGAGCACGTATTACCTTTTTCTATGGGGCAAAAGGGAAGCGCGCTTCCACGAGTTTCACGCGTGCTTTGCGAATACGATTTTGCGAATATTTACTGCCACTACTTGATTTGTTTAAAATTTTAAACTTTGAACCAACTAAAGAGATATACTTTGCGGAAATATAAAACCTTTAGCTAGACTAAAGGGCTCGGACTTCTTCAAGCTGCGTAGCCTTAATACTTTCTAGTGAAAAGTTGGTCAAGGAAACACGAAACTCATCATTTTCCCATCCTAAAATAGAGAAGTCTGCTTATACAGCGCTTGTGTTAAGGAAAATGAAGGCGAGACCGCCGGCAAATTATTGCATTTTCGGAAAGCGATCTTTGCACTTAGACCACAGCACCATGTAGTCTTGTTTCGATGATCTCCCGTTGTCGATTACTTCACGTGATACCGAGAGAATCCTTTCACTTCGGGGGTCGCTTCTGCTTTTTGGGGGCCATGGTGGAATTTTAGTAGGGGATAAAGATGATGCCGATTTCTCCGTGTACATATGTGTATCTACGGATATCCGTCGCCGTCGACAAAGAGCAAGGGATCGGGGCTGACCCTGGACCTAATCTCGGATGACAGAGATCTAGTAGATCCAATTTTGGTCATAGTGACATTTAAACGACATCAACATGACACTTAGACGTGACTAGATCGCAGTGTAAGCATCCATATTTAAGGCCTCCCTCAAACCTTATTCTAGGTATTTCAGGCTTTTTTCCCAAAACGCATTATCTTATGAGGCCTGGTGATCTCAAACAGCTCACGCAGCGTCCTCTTGGCTACCTCCACTCCCTCTACCGTCTAAGAACATACCAGCCCATCGTCAACATAGACAATAAGTTTCACGTTCATCTTGGGATGAAAATAAAGACATGGGCACCTTGGCATTTGGCTAAAGCCAAACATGTACCTTTCCAGACGCGGCTCTCAAGCTTCGGTTTTCTCTGCGCCTTAGTCTTTTGAACCATAACCAGGCAGCCAGAAACTTTCAAAAATGTCACACTCGGCTTCTTTTCAGTCCTTCTTTTAAAAGGAGATATCTTATCCCCATCAGGGATTTTCGTCATAATGCGCTCCCTGTTTTAGCTTGCATAAGCAACAGATTCTCCCCGAAAAGTTTCTTCGAGTCCAATTTGGATAAGCATACTGTAGAAGTACCCTCTAGTATGTTACACATACTCCTAACCATGCCTAGGATCGTGCGATTGAAGCGCCCCGAAATTCCAGAGCCCTCGGGAAAGTATGCTGCGCTGGCTCGTCATTTCACTCATTGCCTCCAAGCGATCGCACTGAGCGTCAATCTCATCCATGTATCTCATGACGTTACCACCAGGCTGTAACTTCGTGTTGGCAATGTTCGTCGCGACGGTCAGGTGAGAAGTTTCAGATTTAGAAGCATAGCGACTCTCCAACTTCCTCCACATCTTTCTTAGGAAATCTTGAGGAGCTTGATCATTAGTGAACTCACTTTCGGTACTCTTCGGATGCGGAATAACATCTCTGGACTCTTGAGCTACTTCCCGAAGACTCGTCTTCATCCGGGCGGAGTTTTTGAAGCGCTTTTCGCCACTTGTTTCAACAGAGCCAAATATTCTCCCTCCCGTATTCTTCCCGGTATGTTTTAGTTCCTCCACTTTCATCAAAAATAGACAACCGAAGATGCACGATTTCAATATCAACTTCATCAAACCACGAAAAATGAGCTCATTCCTAGGAATATCGGGGCCCGCACATTGATTAGACTTTATGAAACTTCTCAGTTACGCGCGGGAGCTACATCGCCGACAAATCATCAGGATTCAAAACATTAGCCAATGGCTCGGCAGAAACAGACTCAACCCGAGACAAAATAAAATCACCAAAGCCGCTGCAATCAGGACAACTTTGACGATAAACACCTCGGGGCAGATATAAAATAACCTTTGCATCCGCCGAAGGCAAACTGGGCTCCAACAAAAGGGAATATTTCCTTTCTAGGCCTAAATCAAAGGGCTCAGGTCGAAGAATCAAGGTCTAATCAGCAAAACCATCTCCCTGATCTGGGCAACAGGAAATCTCCAACTCTTCTTAAAGAAGGGACTGATTCTTCTAAGCTCGCTTCAGGGACTTGAAGTGGCGGATCAGTAATCACCTCGGCTTTCTCCGATGTCATAGCCTTTTCCAGAGGAAAAATATGCGGCGGCGAAGTATCCGCAGAAGGCAAAGTGTGACATCCTTATATGCTAACGTCTTCTAATTATTCCGTTTCACAATCGAAAGACTCGTGGATTGCACCAATCCTGTAAATAAAGCGGGGCCGGAGTTTTCAAAATACACGGAGGGATGAAAACTTTCTCAGAAGAGGCATAGCGTTTCATAATATCACACTGGGAAATATTAAACGGTAATGGATTTCCCTGCAAACCACCCGATAACAGTTGACCCGGAAACATCAATGCAAGAAGCTAGACCTTGAAAACTTCACTATTTCTTGTTTTTACCCTCATCCTACCAAAATAGAAATGCATCGCCATGGCAAATGTCTAGAGATTCGCTTCCTATAGATTTGAGCGCTTCTTGAATACGATTGCGGACTAAAGCCTTATCAAAAGCATCATGTTCTTCCGCAGCAGCTTTTCTATTTTTCTCCAGTTGATGCCATGGTAGCTACAAGGGATAAGGGGCCAAGAAGAGTTCTTGGTGAAACCAGATTTATCAGGTGGTTGACCCTTGTGTATCTTACACCGCGAAATCCCGAATTTGAAAAATATCAGACCATTGATGCGCTTTAGAGGTTCTTTGACAGCACATGAATCGGACAACTGTCCGATTCATGAAAACTAGTGGAAAACGGTCGCTAGCTCGAATAGGACCCGATGCACTAGATTCTCTGTTCGGATTTTCCAATCGCTTCGTTCGGCACGAAGTTAGCTTCGCTCATCATTCTAGAAAACCATCATACGGGCCCCCTTTTGCGAAGCCATCCAAAACAAACTATACTTCTGGATATTCTTCATCAACATCAAGAATCGCACCAGCTGCCTCTATTCCTGTCCCATAAATAACATAATCGCCATACGCATGATCTGAGAATGCATCAACTTCGAATACCGCTAAAACCGGTCTAATTCGAGGATGGTTAAATTCACCAACATCAACATGGAGACTCTTCCCGGGGGAATTTGTTTCCGGTATGCAGCTTTTGGTCGAGTGGGAACTCACTCGGTCGACCTTTTGATGCAAAAAACACTTTTAAAAGCGTCCAAAGGTGGTCGCCAGTGTTTCTCTGGACAACCACCGCGCTCAAAAACTAGCTTCATCTGATTCGTCGACGGATTCCCAAAAGATTCATGCAACTTTTCAGACTTTTCAAAAGTTAAAGGCCTTTCACCATAAAAAGATGGAAAGAGCGCCAGTTCTCGACTATTGCTAGCATTGTTGCATATTCACTTTTTAATAGTAAATACCCTCAGCACATGAAGCTTTATCTGTTTCCAAACCATCATGCAAAGTGCCAAACTGTTTCTAGTCGCTAGGGATGTCAATAGGCATCCAGTCCCCAGTCCTCGGCTCACCGTACAACTCTCGACTACTAAAAAGCGCAAATGAGTTGGATACATCAGCATCAAAATCCGACCGATTTGGCCTCGAACGCGCGCAAAACTCAAACGACAGAGACGCCTCATGGCCGATAACACCGTTTGCAAATTACGAACGTGCACACCAGACAGAAATTGCTCTTAAAATCCCATCAGAATCTTTTTGCAGAGACAGTGCACGCGTATCTTAAGGAATACGTCGGGGCAGTCACATTTGCAGAAAGAAGTGATTCCCAGAATCAATATCTTCTATGGCTCTTCCGCCAATTTGAAAATATAGACATACCCATTTCGGTACTTACTTTGTAATCTAAACCGAAAGAAGACAAGTTAACTTTGCTGCCCGAAAGGCCTACTGTATTATCAACAATCCGGACATTTTCGGTAACACACGATTAATCTCCGGGAGTGGCCTTGTACAAAAACGGAACTGAACTTGAAAAACCATGAATCGCTGTGATATTTGTGGCCGCAACTGGCCGCTCCGTCTCCAAACCCTTTCCAAGCCTAGCAAGTTGCAAGAGCGGGAATTACTTTTACCACCAGAAGAATCCAGATAGCTTTGCTTAGAGGGACTTCCTAGGTCCGAAATCGCTACCAAGCAGCTATCCAAGACTTCGTTGGATGACAAGGACGCTTAAATCTCGGAAACTTCTGCGCTAAAAGTAAAAAGTGTTTCACTCGCCTTTGGAGTATAATAAGAAAAAGCGCTTTTTTCAGTGTCTTGCCCACCTTTGGGGCATCATCAAGCATAAAACTGCTCTTCTCAGAGACTAAAAACAAGAAGAACGCTGGAGCGATTTACCACTTTCTACGATAACTGGAATCGTCTGAGTGTACTGCTTCACATTTTCACGAGGAATGCTGGAAACCCCATTTTCAAATGTCCCATCGTATACGTAAATACATTTGACAAACTGATTTAACAGAGTTTTTGCGGGGGTAGTCTTTGTACCTGCTTCATTCTCGACATACGCAATTTTCATCCTCCTTAACATCGAAAACTAAGAAAAGCCATATCTTCCGCGATGTAAATCCAGCTTCTTTTATCAATTCGCAAAGTATTCAGAAAGTATTTTTTCTGCCCGGAAACTTCTTTCTCGAAGAAATGTTGCGGGTTCCCAAAGGGCCAGAAAAACTTATTCAGTGAAATGCGGGCGATGTTTTTGCCGTGCTTGAAGCACAGCGTAAGCATCACCCGCATTTCACTCCAAGCTTAACGTTAAGCTCATCCCGACTAGCGCCTGACTTCTGAGAGAATAAGTGGCTGCTCAAGCTCTTCTCTTTCATTTGGGGACCGATTTTGGAACTTGCTGAGCGGCGGGTTTCTAGCCGAGGCGCAGAGCAAGTTTCGTGTCGAAATCTCGCGAGCAAAGCTAATTCTTTCAGTGGTCAAACCCGTACAGAAAACGGCCGAGCCCACTAGCACCCTCGGTTATGAAGCAGATTTGCGTACACTGTACGCGCTGATGCACGGAAAATGGTTACACTTTTGAATGATACCGTATCATTCAAAAGATTACCCATTTCCGTGACGTTGCTCATGATACGCCTCCAAAAAGCCACCAACGGCAAACTGGCCTCATTGGTCGGGCGGTGGACTGCATTATGCCACTGCGGCGGCCCACCCTGTCATTTTCAGCGAGTTTTATGAGAAAAACCGCAAAACCGTGAAAATCTCGAAAGAGATTGCCGCGGAATTGGACTCTGCGCTTCAGCTGGCGCCACTTCTCACGCCCAATTGGTAGCGGCCGTTTTATGTGAATTTAACAGTGTATTACGCGTGCCTTTCAGGCTGTGCAGTGCTCTATGCATCCGTTATAGCACAGGTCGCGAATAAATACGCCCACTTGAATGCGCGAACGTGTTCAATTTTCGACGGAAAAGGAGACAGTATGAAGCAGACGGCCCGGTACAACGCTCTTGGACTCGGTGATTTGGAATGAGAATTGGCCTCACAGTCCCCACTCTCTCAAATCGACTCGCCCATCAACTTCAAGAAGGCTCTGATGGGAAACATGGCTCTGGAGTGGACTACAAGCTCGAAATAGGCTTTCTTAAAGCGCCTCGTGATTCTTGGCAACAATATCGCTGTAGTGTCAGCCTACTCAGCGGGGCGCTAATCAAGTACTGCGCTGGAAACTCCGTTTCAACGGGCCGCTGCGTACGAGCTGGAAGCAGATCTCTACCCCTATCATATCTGAATTCCCGCCGGCATCAACGCAGCGAGCGACCCATCTCGCAAGTATGCGGTCTGATCGTAAGGGCGCGGTACAGATGGCAACACGGCACTGTAATGCGGCACAATGTGCTGGCACGTTAAATCCTGCCACCATGCAGAAGTACAGGGAAGCCTTCGAAAACGTGACGGTTTCTCGCAAAGTGTCGCAAATGGCGTCAGTTTTGCAAAATACAACGACGCGCTGAGCGCGCACCTGGGCGCGCTCCGCTGCGGAAAAGTAATGCAGGCAGGAAACTTGGCGTCGGCTGGTCTGAAGCATTTTATGCCCAGTATTAGACTGCCCAATGCTGCCAAATTCATAATGGCTTGGTTCTCCCGGCTCCTACAAAGCCATGTCCTTGTATTCCGGAAGCCGCTGTTATTACTCTTGATTCCACCGCCCTGTGCCGCGCGCTACCTGGAGATCCGCGCTTCGCGAGAATGGGCGCAGATTGCTTTTCTGTCGTTGGGCATGAAAAGCGACAGAAAACGGTACGGATGGTGAAATTATACGACAAAGTATCAATTGAGCTACTAGAACTTCTCACGGAGACGCAACCCGCCAATTAATGGCGCCTGTTACGCGCCGCAAGCTCCACGCTGCGCCGCAAGTTGAAGATTCTGTGCCGTGAGCTGGGATGGCAGGACCTGAATTTCGTACCGCACTCACTGCGCTACGGAGGCGGCGTGTATGACAAGGCGGTGCGAAAGCCGCACGTGTCTGACATCCAGAAACGGGGCAGTTGGAAAAACCCGAAAAATTACCTGGCGTAATACAGAAGAGACTGGGGTGACTGTTTTATCTCAACTTCCGGTCATCGTCGAGAAAAGCGCTACAAGGGGCAGCGGGGATAAGGAAGACTGCACTGCGTGAGATGCGGCTCGCGATACGTGCGACAAGAAGAAGGTAGGGCCCTTTCGTGTGCCACCTCGAGGTGCTAGCAACGCGGTCATCACGCTCACGGCCACAACGGGTTTCTGGATGTGGCGGTCGCGCTACACCTTAATAACGTGCTCTGTAAGAACGGTACTCTTTAGGTTAGCCTGTACGACTCACGCGTCAGTGCAATAGCGTTTAAAGCACCAGTAAAACTCTGACGTTATCACTTTGGCGCATTTATTTCGCACACACCGCACGAGCGCCTGCCCGGTGAAAACTGTACTTCATTTGCTTGAACTTGACCTTGAAGGTCGCAAAAGATGACAATTTTCGACGAAAAAATGGCGGGGGATTCGTTAGCTTTCCTCGTTGAAGAAAATAATACCTTTTGAAGCATCGCCATGTGACAATATGGCTCGACGAAATACAAAGATTCAAAAGCCGACGGAAAGTTTGTCCACAAAATGCTATCGTGAATCATTTCCGAGCTTGTCGTCGAGCATTGAGTCAAATAAGGAAGAGCCAATTTCAGCTCCTCCGTGGCCTCATCGCACTGCAAAATTTCAAGTAAAACTGATAATACCTCTTTGTCATACAATAATGATCATAGTCCTTTGACTCATTCATCATCAATTGAGTCTCATATTCGTAACACATTTAGTACTTATAGCATCGTCTATCTGCACTCTCTTTGAATAAATCATCCGAACAATGGACTCACATCAACAGGTTTAGAGGCCAACAAAAAACCAAGCCCCTCGCCCCGCCCAGCACGAATAGCAAGCGTGGCGGCGGAATCAGCCGTCGTCGCGGCATTCTTACACTCAACACCCACAGAAAGGCGACCGCCGCCTCAATTTCCAGCAAGCAAATCATCAAGCATAACATTTTTTACTGGATCCAAGACACGCAAAAGTCTTGACAATCAAAGGTCATGCAAATCGATTTCACCCAGACACATCAAAGACTGATAAAGCAACAAAATCAACCCAGCCGAGCACACTCTCGCGACAACTATCAAGAGCACACGCTCTTCGAAAATCAGCTGAGCACACGCTCACGACAACTGGCAAGGGCACACGCTCTTCGACAATCATCCGAGCACACGCTCGCGACAAAGCAAGAGCACACGCCCTTCGACACATCTTTATCACATCAAAGTTTTCTGAAACCGATCGACCAGTCTCGACAAATATGCCATGCTTCCTGCGCCTCATGGCGCCCTCACTGTCTCCGCGCCCCATGGTGCCCACTGTCTTCCCTCCCCATGGCGCCCACTGTCTCCGCGCCCCAAGGCGCTCACCGAATTCCCTTGCCTCTTTGGTACCTCTTTTCCAGAGAGCAGTGCTCAACGGCCCACTGCCGCCCCATGTTTTTTGCACCGCCTGGTACATCAAGCTCTCCGCCTACTCTTGGTACCGCATGGCGCCTCACTGTCACGCCGCACATGGCGCCCACGCCATACTAAGCGCCCTCGCGCTACAATCAAGATCAAGCGCCCTCGCGCCACACCCAAGACCAAGCGCTCCAAGTGCCTCAACTCAAGAACCCGCGATCACGCGCACCACGAAGAGCACCGCTGCCACTTTTCTCAAGAACCCCCATCCAATTGCGCCGCCCCACTACACACTATTTCCGATCTTGGTGAGAGATGAGAGAAGCCTTGCCCTAGACGATCTCGTTTGGACCGCTGGTTGTCAGGGCGGGAAGTCTGTGCGGACAATAAGGCTGGCCGCGACGAAAGCTCTGATAGCGACTCCCCCAAGCAGCGACTTCAATATCCGACTTCGCTCCGGCTGTACTGGCAGAAAAAGAAGCATCATAAGGCGGTGCGGCGACAGGAAAACCGTTTAAGCCAATTTCTGAATTGCGGGCGGAGTGAGTCGCCGGCTACTCTTGACGCTGGAGTAGATCCATTTACGCTTTCATTGCCTCCATCATCACCACCAGCTTCTCGACATTGAATGCCGGTACGGGCGCGGTCTCGACTCCGTAAGCGGATGGCATCGACGCCTGATGTGCCTGGTGTCGACCAGGTGCCTCAGGCAACCAGGCGCAACGCTTTCTGCGCCTTCTGCGGCGGCTGCGGCGGCTGCGGCGGCTCAGCGGTGCAGCCACCGGCTGCGGCGGCTGCGGATTCTGCGGATGCTGCGGTGTCTGCAGTAAGATTTTTGTTTTTCTTGTGGTGCTCTAAAAACGTAGTGCATGAAAAGCTCAGAACGCTTTTCGCCAAAAAAAAAATCGGAGCGGTACACCACGCCTTCATTGCGAGCACTTCCACCCGTGTCTTCCTCTCCGGTGGACCGACCTACCTTATTAGAATACTGCTCATAGAGATAATAGTCGGAATTGGATTGGTGAACTGCACTATCACTAAATTAGTAGTAGTAGTGAACACGCTGAGGCTGAGATCTCAGTGATTTTCCCAGTAGACGTGACCCTCTCGGGGGTCAATCTCCTTTATGTGCATCTTCTTCCACAAACGTCCACCCGCACCACCTCACAACTTAATTCTCACCATTCTTTTTCCCTTAACCCGACACCATTTTTAAATCCTTCGCATTTACTGTTTCCTCGCTTGCGCCTACATCAACCTCTTCGTCTTCCACGACGTCACTGCCCCCTGGCTGCTCTGTTGGAGCTAACGACGTTAGCCTAACGTCCGACGACCAACGAAGGAGTCCTTCAATAGTGAAACTGAAATCAGACGAAGCCCCAAAACAGTTCACTACACTAGATTCGTGGATCAAGTTGTCAACTTGAGGCTTGATGGCGACACTATTTCATGACAGCTGTCATCTACTTAGTGTCATAATGGCTCATGACGTCACATGTTGCTTGTGTTGCTTTTGCTAGCATTTTCCTCGTTACGTTGCCTGCATGTTGCCAACACGTTGAGCAACACGAAAGGTGCAACAATGTTGTCATGTTACTGCAGCAGCTTCGTGGACTTGAAGTTGTTGTCTGTTTTTTTTTTTTTACCAATATTGACGAAGTTGGAGAACGACTCAAAGTGAAATGATTGCTCTTCAAAGTGAGTGCACTCCCCTAGCTAGAAAAATGAAAATTTCAAATTAAGCTCGCCTGCATTCACCATTCGAATCGTTCTGAATAAAAAATCTTACTCTAAGCGATTCATCTACTGCGATAGAACTACCAAACCCGTTTATATGCTTGCCTCGTACCCTTTACAGGTCGATATTGCTAGGCTGGTGACACACACTGCTCTGCACTTTACACTCTCGAGAGTCCATCGAGCTTTTTTGCCTGGGCGAGCACAGCTGTGTCCTCCACGGCGGCGGCCACGCGTGGCTGGCTTTTATCTGAGACGAAATGACACATTATTCTCTTCTCTCTCTTCCAGAAAACGTTCTAAATCAAATTTACACTCAGCTCTCTCCCAAGCCTCACACCCTCTACCATATCCTCATATCAGACTTTGATGAGTTTCTTCCTCCCGCTGCTGCCCTTGCTTTAACACATCCGTCTCTGTATGCGTTTTATTACCGAACCTATGTGACGCGCTTGTCTCTCGATCGAAGCCTGATCGTGGGTAAAAGAGACTTAAACGAGGTGCTATCAAAATTTCTCCAACGCCTTCCATGCCTAAATTCGCTTGCAATAATGTCTTTCTCTGTGGCACGCGATGCCACATTTACATTTCCAGCGGAGCCAGCCGCCAGGGTCATAAATTTGGCAATGAGTGGGTGTAATTTATCCCCAATGGCGCTTCGAGCTCTGTTAGCGGCCTTTCCGCAGCTCAGATGCCTTGCTCTTGTACAAATAGCTCAACCTCCGAACGAGGACGGCGTACAAGCAGATGAAACGAGTGATAGACTGGCAGAGACAGTTGGAAGCACCTTGAACCTGACAGAGTTAGAACTTAATTATGAGGCGAGGCCAATAAGATCCATCAATGGCATACTGGCCCTCAGACAAAGTTTGAAAGTTTTGAAGTTAGATTTAGGAGCAGTACTTGTGCCTCGGAGTGAAGAGCGACCTCATTTAACTGTGATCGGAGACCTAGAGGC